>WUQG02145336.1:0-23913 GCA_011317285.2 Androctonus mauritanicus | reverse complement strand
GTATGCATCAATAATGAGATATTACTGTGTATTATTATGTAATGACTATAAATTATGAGATAATAATTGAAATGTATAAACAATCTTCTTAATATCATAATAGTATATTAACAGGCTATACATGTATAAATTTGAAAGAGTGGAATTTATTCCATAACATATGCTACAAAAATGGATTTCAACATAATAAAACTACATTGAAAAGAATCAATAATTTGAAAAGTTATCAAAGAATAATAATGTAAAAAGACAAATTTAATATTAATAATGCAACTTATGGATGCTCAAAGTGGTAGGTCAGGCTAAAAAAAATTATTTAGTGTAATAAAACAACAAACATACTTAATTTTGCATGGTTTATTTATTTGTTTATACAGTTTTATAATGTTAATCAGTAAACTTATAAAGAATACAATGATGATAGATTTAAAATATGTAATTGCAATAAGACGTAATATTGATAAACATGAAAAATAAACGTAATAATTTTGAATCACTGAATCAGAATTACAAAATTTGTGACATGCTCACTCCTGCACAGAATTAAATAGTTGAATATATTAGCATGGTGCTAGATGGAACAGGCACCAGTGTTATGTATACTCATCACATTCCACCATTGTACCATCAAGTGGCAACAGTATGCATTCTTATGGCTAATATCTCCTTGTGCTGTTTATCTGGGGGCTGGTCCAAATATGATAAAATGATTAATAATTATATTTTTTTGTGAAAAATGATTATTATTTTTATAATAATAATTTATATTATCAAAAAATAATTAGTTAATCAAGATGCTTCTTATCAGTGAATAATTTGATTTGTTTGATAAAATTATTGATGAAATTGTTCCATCTTAATGATGAGCCATCCCTGAATATTAATAAATATTATATTAGTTTTCACATGAAGTTTGCTCATCTATACAAATGCAATGATATCATTCAATAAAAAGTAAAGAGTGAATTTTAAATTTTGAAATATTGCTTTTGTTTGCACATATATATAAAAGCACATCTGAAAAATTTACTATAAATGCATTTACAACAAAGACCTCATAATTTTTTCTTAAGAATAGGATTGTCATCAATAAAACATATGCTGTAAATATTGCTTAAGTATTTTTTAAAGCTAGGAAAGTTATCTTCAGAAGTATCAGTTTTCATGTAGTTTTACTCAAAATTGTAAAACTGGTTCTCAAATTTCTATGAGTCTATAGAAATAAATTCATTTCTGTAAAATTCAATAAAATGATATAAAAATTTGATATATTGTCATAAAAAAATTGAAATACTAAACTAAGATTTATGCTGATGACAGTCATAAAAGGATTTATTGGTGTCATTAGCAGGCATAGTACTAAACAATAAATTTTAAGATATTATATTAATATTAATATTATATTATTTCTTTAAAGTTGTCATCTTAATTATAATTATGAAAGATTCTAAGTTAATAATTAAGTTCTTGGACTCTAAAATTGATAGATTCTCTATACAGTTAAAAACAAATATCAACTGTCTATATTACAGACCCTTCTACATGTTTTTAGAATATACATTTTTTAGATTTATAAAGGTGGATTCAAAAGGAAATTGTATGCACAGTTATATTTCTTAGTAAAGTCTGAATATTATTCATTACCTAACTATTCTTTTGGATTTATATTCAATGTCTTATTATTACTATTATTATTTCAATTTCTAATTTATATAATTAACAAAATGTTTCTTATGAATTTGCTTTCTTTTTTATATAAAATAAAATATTTATACATAAAAACTAAATTAATACAAAAACCTGTCATCAATTTTTGTGTTAATTTAATTTTTTTAATCAATCAATAACAATAATGTAAAAACAAAAATATAAGAAATCTACTAATTTTATATAATTCCATCCTATAAATTTTTGTTAGGTAAATGTTTGGAAATGAATGCAATGTAAGAATAAATTTTGAATTATGAACAAAATTTACAAATGATTTGCATTTATAAATTTGAACACTTGTATTGATTGATTAAAAATTAATCAATACAGGTGAATTTAATTAAAAATTTTTAATAAAAATTTACGAAAAATGTTTTGAATGTTTGTTTGATTAAAAATTGCCAAGTACCAAAATGGAACTGCCATTTTCCTATGGATACTGTTTTGTATTTTATTTACATTATAAATGATTTTTCTTGGATATAATCCTCATATTAAAGTTGGTAAACTATATTTCAAAATTATGTAATTGTATATTTCCTAATTTTTTAATGCAAATATTTTTTTAAGTCATAAAGAATTTATGAGTTATAATTTAAGTTTAAAAGCTATAATCCAAAATATATGAAAATTTTTAATAAGTAAATTATCTTTCTATATAGGAAAAATTTATCAAAGATTTTAACATGAACATATAATTTATTTATAAGTGAATTTATTCTAAAAACTATATTTGACAGTTGTGAGATTTATAAAAATAGAAAATGAAGGAATAATATCATTCAAAATAATTGCAAAAAGTTATTCATTATGTTAAAATCAAAGGAAAAAATTCTTAAACATTAAAATTATATACTATATTATAAATCATTAAAATTATATACTATATTATAAATCATTAAAATTCTTAAACATTGGAAAAATAATTTTTTTTTTTTAATTAATAAATATATATTTTTCATCTGTTTTAAATTCCTTGTAACTTTTGAAATATATCTTTTCAATGTATTTATGAGAAAGTTCATCAAAACAGGTAGTTCTTAAATTATGAGAGGGTTTGATTTTGAATTCCACCATTATAAATCAGAGCAATCATAAGTCATAAATGTCCAAAATTTATGAATTTCTCACTATTAATGTTTATTAAAATATTGTGCATTATCTTAATAAACTTAGCAAACACAAAATTATAAGAACCAGACACAAAAAGGATGTTTTCCATATATCAGACCATTGCTCAGGATCTCTAACCTGTGTGAATTACACTAGCCAATCACAAAATTTATTGATGACATCATGTAGGGTATGAATATTCAATAGTTAGACTTCCTATATTTTTAACATTTAAAAAAAAAAAAATTGTTGAATGCCAAGTGACAAATTTTTAATTAAAAAAATTTATTGTTAGAAGTCAAATAAAAATGATTCAAAATAAAAATTAATTTTATTTATAATTTAAATTTGTTAAGTATATAAATTATTATATATATTTTTCAGAGATATAATGTTGAAACAATATACTGACTGTGATTTTCATTGATTTTAAAGTATTCTTATAGTAAAAAAGTTTAGTTATAAAATTTATATAAAATATGATAATATTTCAGACCACTTATAATGAAGGTGATTATATAATTAGACAAGGAGCAAGAGGTGATACGTTCTTCATTATCAGTCGAGGAAAAGTAATTATATATCTTTAATATATAATATAAGAATCAATTTGTAATAATTTTTTATTACTTAATAAACATATTTTTAATAGGTTCAAGTAACTATGAAAGCTTTAAATTCAAATGAGGAAAAACATATTAGAACTTTAGGAAGAGGTGATTTCTTTGGAGAGAAAGCATTGCAAAGGTAATTTAGTGCTTTAAAGTGAAATATATTCAAATATTAAAAATTGTAAAATAAATAATATTTATAAACAGATGTAGTAGTTGAACAATCATTATATTTTGAATCAAAATACCAACATTTTTTTTATTGCAATTTTAAAGAAAGTTTTTATCTATATTTAAAAAGTTTTATTAATTATCTTAATTGTTTATACAAATAAAGTGAGTGATAAATTTATTATAATTTATTTCTATAAATACAGTTAATTATCTTTTGTTGTTATAATAATAATTTCAGATAGTTATTATCTTCATTAATATAATGATTTTTAAATTAGATCTGAATTAATTTAAATTTGAACTTATTTATCAAGTAGAATAGTAATTTCATATAATAACTATAACCAACTCTGCTTCTTTAATGTAATAAGAGTAGACAACCAGCACAAGTTAACAGATCTAAATTACAGAGTGAAACCAATTTACCGAAATAAATTGGTTTCACTCTGTAATTTCATATTTCTATCTTTTAAAATAAATAAAATTGCATGATTAAATTAAAACAGTATTATAAAATTTTATAACTAGTCAAAAATATCAATGCATTTTGTTATTTGTTTAGTTATTTGCTTAGTAATAAGAATATTCCTCAAGTTACAAAGGAGCTGGGACCTTAAAAACCAATCATTAGATGAAACTTTCTAAAAGGAAAACTCATTTCCCATTAATTTTAATGTAAAATTTGTAGATTATTTTTTGGATACCAAAAAATCACTACTGTTTTATATATTGATATTAAAGTAATCTAAAAGTATTAATATAAATAAATAAATAAAATATATATATATATATTGTAATGCAATAATTTACAATAATTATAAGCTATTTAGCCTATTTCTTGCATTCAGTTTTGAATTTCAGAGTTGCTAAGTACTAAATTAAGTTTGAATTTAAGCCTATATCAATCATTAGTTTTATTTATTAGTTCAAAATTATAAAATTTTCATCAAACATATTGTCTCAAATTTATGTAACTCTCAAAAACCTTTATTCTGCTAAATTATTTGAAAAAATGAATTCAATTTTTTGGAAATTAGTAATGATCTTTTAAATTTTTCTCTTAAAAATTCATTAATTATTGATCTTATTGTGCTAATTATTTTAATAAAACAAATAAATACAAAATAATTCACTTATTTAAAGGATTACATTGGCTAAATTTAGCATATTTTAGTAGAATAATAAAATATCATCATGATTCAAATTTATATATAGATAAAAATATAAAAAGAATTATATATTATTATTATATTAGAGATTTGCAATTTTGATTAATGTGCAATCATTGTTTAATGAAATTAAGAAGTTTTATATAATTGCAAAACCTTTTAAAAAATGCAGTAAGTGTAACTATTGCCAAGTTATTCAAATAATTAAGACTCAATTATTTGCATAAATATTTTTATATAACTCGATTTTACATAAGTCAGAAAAATAATTTTTTAATAAAAATTCAGAAATCAAAAATTCCTGGAGCTAGGATGGATCCAATGATAGTACCTATACAACATTATGGCTCCATCACATTGTTCCTTGACTGAAAAGGAGGCAATGCCATATGGAACAGTATTGCATCAGTAAATATGATACTTAAGATCAACAAATAATATACTAAAATAAATAAAGCAATATGAAGTTTTAATATAAACTAATATGTTTGAACTTGCAACCTACAAATATAGTTGTTTATATTATATATTTGAAAAAAATATAAAAATGTTATGGAAAATATTTTATTTAAAGTTAAATTTACAATGAGTCAGTTACTATGTAAGTCAGAGAGAAGCTGTATAAACTCTTCAGTTATTTTGTTTTTATAAAAATTAAATTTCATATAGAATATAAATATAAATTAATTTTACTCTTTAATAACGTTATTACTACTAATCATATATTTGTTCATATAATATATAAACAGTTTTTTTTGTTCATAATTATATCAGTTAATTGTAATATTTAAATAGATTAACAGTAATAAAATCTCTAATTTATATCATGCAAACAAACTTACTAGTGATTAATAATAACCAAACATCAGCAAATTTAGTTTTCCTTATATACAAAAAATTTATATTAGTTCAAAATTTTTATTCATGATAATTAATTAATTTTATGTTATATGAAAAAATTATATTTTGATATTTATACTAAAATATGAATAATTTGTTTTCATTTTAGTGAAGATGTACGTACAGCAAATATAATTGCTGATGATCCTGATGGTGTTACTTGTTTAGTAATAGATAGAGAGTAAGTTCTCTCATTCATATTAAGTAAATTTAATAATTATTAAAATTGATTTCAATTTAATAAAATATTAAAATTTGATTAACTTTTTATAGTAAGAATAATTTCATAATAAAATTGATTAGTGTTGACTCAATTTATTTATAAAATAAATAATAATGTAAGAGATTATCAGAGATATATATTAATGTAGAGAGTATATCATTTTACTTTGAATTGCTAAATTATTCAGATATTGTCTGTATTTGATTAATTAATCAAATATAGATTAATTAATTAAATATAGATAATATTTTATAATATTTAGACAGCAATAAATAAAATAAACTAAATGAACTTTTAAACTAAGTACAAGTGTTCCTTGACTTAGGAAAGTTATTAAGACCAAAAGTTTTTTACATAACTGAAATTTCATGTAGGTCAGAAAAATAATTTTTAAACAAAAATTCTGAAGTAAAAACTATTAGAAGTTAATTTAGTATAATTGCATCTATGCAATATTATGGCTCCATATTGTTTTTTGACTTAAAAGAAGACAAAATTGCATGGAACAAATACTGTACCAGTAATATGATACTTAAATTCAATGAACAACGTACAAAACATAAATAAATTAAATAGCATCAAGTTTGATATTTTGTAAACCATCATGTTTGCATTTGTAACTTACAAACATAATAGATGTTTATATTTTATACTTTGAAAAATATAAAAAATTTTGAAAAATATTTTACTTATATATTCAAATTTTGTAAATTTGACTTTATGACAAAAATCTAGGTAAAGACAAATTTCAATTACTTTAAGCAGAAATATCACAATTTATTATATAATTTGCTAATTAATATCAGGCAGTAATCTTTTTGACCCTTCTATGGGCCCTCCTCATCTGCATCTAACAGTTGTATGTGTCTTACTCTACATAAGCTCATGATATAAGCCATGCCTATTAGGATAGTTTACAAATAAACATTTTGTTATGACTTTGCATTGACAAATAAAAGATTACAATCTGGTAAAATGTATTAAAACAAAAATATAAATAAGATTCACTTTGTTTATCTTTAAGCATGCATAAATAATAATAAACTAGTTTTTCCATTAAATCACATTACATATATTATATTTTTATCATATTACAATTTTCTAATAAAAAGCATACAAATATAATCAGAAATGCTAAAATTTTTTATATTTTAATATTTTCAACTATATATGCATGGTTTATATTACAAAATTTTAAAAAATTTCTTAAAATAATTAATATATAGTTGAAAAATACAATATTTTAGTTATGAAAATTTAAATAAGATGAACAAAAATAAAAGTTACACTGAATTTGAATAGAAGATTCATCAATTATTGTAATTAATATACAAATTAAAAATTTTACAATAGTAAAATATTTATTAACAATGTACTACCCATTATATAATCATAACATAACATTATACAATACAGTATATATAGATAGTCTTTGATTTAAGATTTATAACTATAATGTTTATGTGATCGGTCAATGCAATAAATATACATATCAGTCCATGTTCAATGGTCTGATTTACTTGGAAACATCCATTTTATGTCTTATTCCTTTAGTTTTTTGTAATCTTAAACTTATGATATTGTATTGTAATGATTAGTAATTGACAATCAGTAAAAATCAGATATTTCAATCTTATGACCAGATTGATAAAACCTTTTACTTAAACTATATCCTATCATAAATTAAGGATATATCTACAATGTGTTTGGTAATATTAGGCTCAGTCTAAGAGTATATTTTGAATTTCTGGAATTTGTTATATATGTAATTAGAGGAATACTTGTACTATATTTTAATATTTATAAGATTTATATAGCTTTTTTAAATTTCAGTTCAGTAAAATTTATAAATAAATGTAAAATTTTTATATTTTAAATTTGTAAAAAGTATTCTTTTTATACATAATTTATAGTAGTTTTTCAATTTTACAAGTAACAGATTTTTATATCTGTTGTATATGATTAACAAAAGCTTTTTATCTCTAACTCAAAAGTTTTTGAATTTTATATTCAGAATTGTTTATTCAGTATAAGTAAAGAAAATCTATATGGAGATTCATAAAAATAATCTGAGTTTATATTTGAAAGAACAGCATATTTTAGCAATAAATTGAAGCATATCAAAGGAAAAATTGAATAGAGAATTCCAAAACAAATAAGCTATATAATTAATGAGAATTAATTTAAAACATTTTTTAAAAATCATTTTTGACTAAATTTTTACAATTTAAAAAAGTAACATTGAATATTGTTGAAAACTAAACATTTATTCAAGGTAACACTAATCAATTTATTCATATCTTTAAATTAAATATATAAATATACAATAGTTACTTGCATGTAAAGAAATATTTTATATTTTAGTTGAAATATAATTAAAAATATTTTTCATAATTTTAAAATATATATCATTAGATCGTTTAATCAACTTATAAGTAATATCGATGAAATTAAAGCTAAGCGATATGATGAAGAAATTCAACCAAAGAGAAGGTGAGTTCATTTTTTCTTTTCATACGTATATTTTTTTTTTAAATGGTGGATATAAAGTGTGATTATAATACTAGTAAACTAGTGGAAAATTAAAACAGTGATCTAAATGGCTGATTAGCACTTGATTTACCTTCTTAAGAAATTTAAATTTAGAAATTTAATAATTCAATCCTAAGTTGATTTTGTAATGTAATAATTTTCTGTAATTTTAATCAAATATTTGGAACTTTTCTGTTTTATGTGGATGAAATGAATTGAAGTAAATTGGAAAATATTGCAAAAATTCTGAAAAAATTTCTTTAAAGATAAATTTTTTATAATGATTAATAGAATCTAAATAGTTTAAACTGAATGGTACTGAAGTTATCTTAAATTATAAAATTGCTTGTATACAGTAATACAGATAGTTCTCAATTTATAACTGCTTTGTCTTATGACTATTCATACATACAATAGTGATATAATCAGTATTTAATAAAGAATTGAAATACTTTATAGAGATTCCATTTTGCAGATAGATGTAAGATTTTAATAAATTTTATGATAGGTCATTTCAATTCCATGGTTTGAGTCCTTAACTCAATGATCTGATATATACAGTAGAAAACATTTTTTTGTGTCTGATTCTTGTAGTTTTGTGTTCTTTATGTTTACTGATATAATTTATAGTGTCTTAATAAATATTAATAATGAAAACTCAAAACATTTTGGGCATTTATGACTTCTGAACATTCTGTCTTACGATATCAGGTTTTGAACTAAATCTGTTATTAATCAAGGAATATCTGTATATAATATATTTCATAAAAAAGAATCATTTGAAATGCATGATTTTATTAATAGAATATTATACATATAATATTTTATGGTTATGAAGGAAAATTTTATAAAATTTTATTAGTTAGTCAGTTTATTTCTAATTAATTAAAATAATTGCTGTGTATGTATATAGGCAACTTTTATATAACACAATACTTCTATAATCTTGTTTCACTCTAACACAATCAAAAAATTGAGGCAATCCTCACATAAAATGGTATTTACAGAGCATGGTTTAATCTAGCATAGCTTAGACTTTGTGGTAACCTTTAATCTTGTATAACACAGTTTTGCATTAAATGATATTTTTTAGGAACCTAACTATAGTGTTATATAAGAAATTCTTATAGATAGTTCAGAAGTTGATGAGTTTTTCAAATATGAAATATCAAAAAAATTGAAAATATGAACCTTAGTTGAAATAAATAAATGCTAAACATTCATAAAAAGGCATTTCAAACAACAAATATAGCTATATAATATGATTGGATTTATAGTAAAATTCTGTTATCTGCTATGGTGGAGTTTTTACTATGGACAAAATCAGAAAAATCAAAATGGGAATGAAAAAGTGTAAGATAGCCTCTGATTTTATCAGTATATTATGTAAATAACTTCTCTTCCCAGTTTCTACCTAAGGCAGTAGTTCTTTTGTATAAAAATTCAGCTAATTATTTGTTAATAGTAATGAAAAATAAAAATTCTTTAATATTTATATGATACAAATAATTTTTTGTTAAAATTTGCTTGATTTTAAAGACTATATTTTTATTTCTTTGCATAAATAAATCATTATTTAATCATAAACTATTCATTTTGTTGGTTTACTTAATTTTATTGTGATAAAATTGCATTGATAGAATGGAATGCTTGATTTTGACATTATGTCTATGGGAAATTGATTCATTGTTTATAGTTTCTTACTTTATGAGCAATTTCCAAGTCCAAATTAACTCATAAAGGTAAGAAATACCTATATTATTATATTACTCCAAAATAATATCCCATATTTAAAAAAAAAAAACATTATTTAACTGCATTTATATCTCTGCCTTTTTCTTATCAGGTAAATAACTTACAATAATAACACTAAAACAGGAAAATTTCTTTATTTTTAGAAACATTTTTGGTGAGATACTTGGTGAAAATATTTCCAAGAATAAAAGTTTTTTCCTTCTTTAGACTGTTATTTTGAGTTATTTAAATCATTATTTATTCTACAGTATTGGTCATTGATGCATTTCATAATATGATATTTAGAAATAAAATTTTATTTTTTTGAATAGTCAAGAAGGTTCTTCTTTAGTTTACTGAATCAAAATACTAACCATCCACTTTTTTATTCATGCATAATGCAAACAAGCATATAACATGCAGCTTCATTAATTTTGTCACATATTCTGAGGTAGGGTTTAATTTATGTGAACAGTGACTTTTTAAGCTATAACATTTAAAAGACTCTTCAAATGTATTTAATATCTGCTTTTAATTAAACATGAGGCCCCTTGTAATGTAAGGCAATAAACTGTAGCTTGTATTAAATTATACATAAATCTGATTCTGTTCTAAGGTCTTGAATTTTACTGTGTGGGTAATAGATGTTTGTTCCAAAAGAATGAACAGCAGTAAAGAATAATCAGCTGAATGGCTGCAGTGGAAGCATGCTATGCTTCCAACCTGGAGAATCAGGTTTAATTCTTGGATCCATTTTAGAATTTTTTTCTGAAAAGTCCAAGCCCAACTTATTGAATTCCATCCTCCACTTGATGGATAATGGATAAAAAATACATTTAATTATAGAATGTAAAAGAATAAAATTTTTTTGTTACTGGCTGCTATAATTTTTAATTCTTTTTTTGTATGTAAATTAGGTTTATATTATCTGAAGAGGATTAATAGACCAAAAATGTTACTGAATTTTTAAAATTAAAATAAATCTATAAGAATCTTACCATAAGTGTTCAAACTGATTTTAGTACTTAGAACATTATACAGGTACTCCTCACTTAATAACTTACCTGTTTAATTAATGACTACTCAAACTTATGTTCAAGTTTATGACTTTTTTTTTTAACAGAAAATTTGGTTTTTTGTCCATATGCATTGCTTATGACTTCTGTTGCATGTAATTCCTCACACTCATAGTTCCAAAAATCTGATGAAGAAAAATACTTTATGCATAATTAAGATTTAAATGTCTTTACAGCCATTAGAACTTAAGTGAATAAGTTGTTCTAAACATATGAACAAATTACTTGCTTACTGACCAATTCATTCTATGATCAAGTCATGGGAATGGAACTCGGTCATTAAATGAGGAGTACCTTTATTTCGCATTCATATATGACAAATATTTGTAGAATTTAAATTTAGCATTTTGAAATTAATTTTGAATAAACCAATTCTTAATTAAATATTATAATTTTGCTGAAGAAATGATTAAATATAAAATTTAATATAGAATTCAGCATTATATATATAAACTTTTTGGAAAAGAATATCTTAATCTATTAGACTATTGAAATCTAATTAAATTAAAATAATCTTTCAATGAAAATATTAATATCTTACAAAAGTATTTTCCTTCATTTTGTAATAATTTTTATATTTTATTCTTTGACTGCTGTAATTTAAATTATTATAGATATATAGTTTTGCTTTGCAAAATATATTATTTTGAATATATATTTAATTTATAAAAATATTTATTAAGCTGCAAGGATTTTATTTGAGGTAGGAGTTTAAATATAAATTTTTTGAAAAGACACGTAAGATTATAATGAATATATTAATTCAAAAGCATATTTATTTTTAGAGTATATGAAGAATTTCTTGGATTAACACTCTCTGATCTGCGAATTGTCACAACTCTTGGTGTAGGAGGTTTTGGGCGTGTAGAATTGGTAGGTTTTATAAATATCTATGAAGTAAATGTTAAATTTTATAATTACTAAATCAAATTATTAATTCTAAATGTTCTAAAATATAGTCAAATAAATTATATTTTTAAAATTCATTGATTATGTTATTTCAATCAGGTTCAAATTGCTAAAGATCCTTCTAAATCTTTTGCACTCAAAGTTATGAAGAAATCACAGATAGTTGAAACAAGGCAACAACAACATATTATGTCAGAAAAAACAATTATGGAAGAAACTGACTGTGATTTTGTTGTAAAGTAAGTTGCAGAATATAAAATAAATTTTAAGGTTCTGAAAAATCTATTTTCTTTAACTTCAAATACCATTGTCCATTGATTTATAAAGGTTATTGGGACCTTATATTTATATTAATGCTTTTTGAATGTTTTAACATCAGTAGATAAAATGCAATGACTTTAAGGTATCCAAGAAGCCAATTAAAAATTTTTACATTGAAATTAATTGAAAACTGATTTCCTATTATTTCCAATGTAAAAATTTTTAATTGATTCTTGGATACTTTAAAGTCTTTTGCCACTTTATTTGTTGATGTTAAAACATTCAAAAGCCTTTAATATAAATATAATTATAGATACTATAATATAATAGTTAATGATAGTTATTAGCTATTTAGCTATTTCTTGCCATTGGATTTTTAATTTCACATCTGCTAAATATCAAGTGATCCTCAAATTTAAACATAATAGACAATAAATTGCCATCAATTTTACTTATTACTTAAAAATTATAAAATTTACATCAAATATTGCCTTAAATTTAGATAATTCTCAAAAATTTTCATTCTGTTAAATTATACAGTTCGTTCTGCTATAATTTATTAGAATTGTCCATAATGCATTTTTAAGCTGCAATGACAAAATAAACTATCAAATCTATTATCCTTGAACTAATTTAAGAATAGTAGATTTTGTTAGTTTATTTTATTACTGCAGTTTAAAAATACATCATGGATAATTCTACTGATAAAATAAAGCAACAAAAAAAGAATCACGATTACAAATGTCTTCCCAGAAGTTCTTCAGCATTATATAAGTTAACTAATCTGGACAAAAAACTTGTTAACAGTTTGAAAGATGTATTTGCAGATTCCAAATGAAGAGGACCAAAGAAACTTAGAGATAATGTATTCATGTTATATATTACTATTAATATTTATTTTATACTAGAGAGTAAGATGAGAGTTATATATTCAGTATCATATAAGTGAATAATGAAAATTCTTTGCCCTAATCACTGGGTATATAAACTTCAATTTTGTCACAGAGATAGCATCCAAAAAAATGCTAATTTTTAGATAACATCCAAAAAATAATCCAAAATCTCTAAATTTTTTATTTTAATGTTCCCAAAAAATTTAAAATTATAAAAAAATGATATTTTGGTTTGTAGATGGCATGATATCCTTTAGTGGTATGATTAAAAATTTTAAAATATATTTTTTATTATTAGGTTTATTTTTATTATTAACTTTAAATTATTATTTCTTTAATTTAAAATAAATAATAATAAAACATTATTTAAATTAAAAACTTAATGCTTTGACAAATTAAAATAAACAGTGTTCACAGTTTATGCCAAATTTGTTTATCAGTTAAGCTAACTTGTTATCTTTGCCATGATTTCTATTTAAACAACTATTTTCAAAGATATTATTAGTATGCAAGAATAAAAATTTTATTTACAATGTGATAGTTTATTTAAAAACATTTTATGATGTTGAATCCAGTTGATTGGAATTCAGGGAAGTTATTAATTGACTGCACTCCTAATTCTTTATTCCATCTCCAGACTAAAGAACTAGGAGTGCAGTCTCTATGGGATTGGTGGCCAAAGACTGGAGAGGAACTCTAATATTAAAGTGGTTGTGGTGATAAAAAAGTTAATCCTGTATTAATATGATATAGGAACTAAATTAGACAATTTAATGACAGAATTAAGCAGCATCAGAATGACATAAAATAGAAATATACCTGCAATTTACTATGCAGCTCAAAAATTAATAAAATAATATTGTGAAAATAAGCTATATAATAGATAATATATAATGTAACAAACTAATCTTAATACAAAGTATATTTTTCTTCAACAAAACTATATAGTGCAGGAAGTATAGTGCAAAACTATATAGTGCAAAACATGTCTTACTACAGAAATAAATGGTACCACATTACATCAGAAAAGGTGGATACATAAATATTCTCACACCGTAGTACATGTGCACTCATGGTTAACCACCCATACAGCACAAGATGTGAAATAACAAGCTAAAATAGTAATTATAATAAAAGGCTACTTAAGTATACAATACTAAATGCCAAATCAAATTTCCCATCACATACCCCTACTAAGAATATTCATCTCCCCTACTAATCCCATCACATACCCTTACTAAGAATGTTCTCTCATTATCTATTAAGTAGCTTATTTTCACAATACTATTTTATTAATTTTTGAGCTGCATAGTAAATTGCAGGTATATATTTTATGTCATTCTGATGCTGCTTAAAGAAAACTGATTAAAAGGCCCTTTAATTTAGACCTTTTATTAATTTTTTTATTTTATTCTTTCCCACTTTATCACAATAAATCTATACATAAGATCCAACTGGAAAAGTTTCATTGGGTTCAAGGTGATACTTATCATAGCCCTGCTTGACATGCTCACAATATTTGACCATACTATCCTTTGACATGATCTTCTCTTCCTGGCAGGTTTCATGATTCCATATTTTTTATTAGCTAAAAATGTGACCAGTCAGTCCTGTATAATACTTTAGTGTATGAAGGTCATAGGGATGCACCATCTGTCTCACTTTATCAATGACTCTGCTGTAGTGGTTTGCTATACCCATCTATCCTTCATCTTAAAAATTTGATGCTCTTTGCATTAAATTTGGATTTATTCATATTGATTGCCAGATTAGCCTGATAAAGTTTTTTCAAAACTTTCCAAGTTAGTTCTCCATTTGCCTTCTCATCTCTGCTCAGCAATTCCAATATTGTCAGTGTAGTTTTAGACATTGTTATTTTCGATCAATTCTTCCAATATTTTATTCATAACTCTCTGAAATAGAGCCAGAGAATTTTTCTATCCCTGAGGTAAACGAGTACTGGCAATGTCCAAATGGAGTGATGAAGACTATATATTTGCATGTCGCCTGATTGATGCCCATCTGCCAAAATCTGTTCTTAAGGTCTAATTTGCTGAATGCACTGGTTCCTCCAAACTGATTTATTACCATATTAATTAATGGAAAGGAATGGGAATCGGGCTCATTATACTTATTAATTTTGATATAATTGTGAGTTAACCTGAAAGATATATCCTTCTTTGATAGGCCACAGGGGGAGAAGCATAAGTTGAATTGGATTTGTCAACAATATCCAGCGCAAGCATCTCATGGTTCTTTCTTTGTAACCATTTTCTTTTATGAAGAGAAGGCAATAGAGTTTATGTTTAACAGTAGGTGATGGAGAATTGAACAGTGACCAGAGCAGATTTTTGATATTTTGCCATATCCAATCCTGGAAAAAGACACAAAATGTCTTCCTTATAGGTCACTATGTTTTCAGTCTTTGCCTCACCTTCAGTGGCATAAATTTCCTTTGCAAGAAAACTCCAATTGATATTAAGTTGTTCAAAAATTCAAATTCCTAATTCTATATCATAGTTTAATTTGTTCACTGGGATAGCCTCAATCTGAATGTGCTTAGCTTCAATCTCCAAATCGAGATGAACAATTCCTTCCTAAATAGTAGTTTCTCCATTAAATGCCTTGAGCACTGTTTTTTTGGGATGCACAGACAGCTTGCATAACCTTATTAATTTGGGATATATTAAATTTACTGTGGATTCTGGGTTGAAAGGCATTACAATTTATCTGATTGATTTTAACCAGAAAGAACCCACAGATTTCCAAATGAAGCCAATGAACAATGTTCCGGTTTTGTCATTGGACCCAGAATGCCCTCCTTTTTTAATCTGGATATATCTTCCATTGTAATTTGCTGTGCTTCCTCACAATTGGCTGAGCAACTAATTTCATTGATTCTGTCTTTTGATTTTTTGTTTTGGCCGTTTGAATGTAGATTATGTCAATCTATTTCTCTACATGGCTTTGGGAGCAATCTTTCCATTACTTTTTGCAACTATTCCTTAGTTTCAATGTTTTGACAAAGGAGACTTCCTTGCTTGTCATTAGGTAGGACCTGCATTACCATAGTGATAAAGGATTGTTCTCCTATGTCCAGATATACCAAAGTTATATGACATTGTTTTTTATAATAATATTCAATAAGAGCATCTCCATGGTATTCCCAATTATCAGTTGAATATGACAGCTCAATTCAGTTTTGCCGAAAAAACTAATAAACAAAGTTTTCCACTTAATCCCAATCATCAGTTAATCCTTCCAACATTCTCAAATTGTACCATTTAATGGCAACACTCTCAAAATGGCTCTGTAAATTCAAAATCTTGTCCTGATCAGATTTTCATTGATTTAGACTGCAGGCTTGTTTGAAAATTGTTATCCAGCCTCTGGGATCCTCGCTTTTTCCATTGAATTTTTGAAATATGAATCGAACTAGTTTTTGATTAATATCAATTTGTTCCATAGTCTGTTGTAATGTTTCTATAACATTAATAAGAGTTTCTTCCTGTCTTTTGAATTGATTCTGTTTCATTTGCAGCATCAAATGTAAAATCTCATTCAAATTAGCATCCGAAACCTCACTTCCATCTTTACTAATTTGCAAATGTACAAAAGCTTCATTGATTTAGATGGTTAATAGGATTTAATTAATGAAGATGTTCTTCATTATTGATGACAATTTAAATTCTTATTATGCAGATACATTGTTGCATAATGTTTTGGAATGTTTTCATGTAGCAAATAAATCGACTTGAAATTGTGAAAGATCTAAAATACCAAGTTAAATAAGAAAGAAGTTTAATACAAAATGTAAAATATCCTTAGTTAAGATGATAGACAATATTCAAAATCAGGAAATAATAGCTGAAAAACTATTCTTGAAAATAATCACAACAAAATAAAACTTGCCCTGAATAATGAATCTTATATAAAAATATACATTTAAAAAATAATCATAAAAGAATGAAACTTAGGAAAGATGAATCTTTTGTTGAAACAAATAATTTCCCTAAAAACAATTGTGGAGAATGAAACTCTGCTAAAAGACAAATATTTCATTGATAAATTATTTGCTTTAAAATAAATCGTGAGAGAAAAACATTCATTTGCAAAGAATATTTGTTCAACAAAATGAATATTTTGTTGAACAAATATTCTTTGCCAATACATGGCAGTGCCAGGTCTATATCAAGTAGGAATATAAACTTTGAATAATAAAAAATTTAACTTGAATGAAAAAATTAGTGGAATTTTATTTACTGATATTAATTTATATGTTTGAAATAAAAAAATTTTTGATAATAGATTTTTTTGTTTGTTTAATAGATTATTTCGCACCTTTAAGGATAGAAAATATCTTTATATGTTAATGGAAGCATGTCTAGGTGGTGAATTATGGACAATTTTAAGAGATAGGTAAGTTGCATTTAAAACACATTAAAATATTTAGAAATTCTTGAAAACAGTTCAGAATAATAAAATCCATTCATTTGATATATTATTCCATTTAATAAATTACTTTCCAAAGTGCTAAAGAGCTTGCTTATTATTATTGTGTATAAAATCTCTTTGAATGATGCAAGTTTCATAAAAATTTGACTTTATATAAAATTTCCAAAAATAAATTTTCAAATTCTGAAAATTTCAAATTATGTAAATTTATGTATTTTCAAGTTTTCAGAATTTATTGATAATTACAACTTCTCCTCAACTTACATGATACTTGACTTATATAAAATATTTATCATAACAGTTTTTTTCAAATGTAGATTATAAACCTCTATTATATTTGTAGATCACAAGTGCAAACATGCTAGTTTATATTATTAAAACTTCATATTGCTTGATTTATTTATGTTTTTGTATATTGTTTGTTGATCTTAAATTAGAATTTCTCTTCATGTCAGTCTAGGACAGGAAATGAATTTAACTGGAAGTAAATTTTAGTATGTTTTTATTTTCATATTTATGTATTTACCAAATTACCAAATTCATTGTTTCACTAATTAACAATAATATTGATATAATAACACTTGGTACAATTTTATATTAATGTCGTAGGAACAAAAGTAGGATTGATTGAAATATGATGACAAGTAGGGAAACTTTCCAAAAGAACTGCACTTTTATCTGTTGCAGGCATCAGGAAAATGAACTATGAAATTAAAGTACTTCCTACATGTAATACCTAAACTAGTGCCTGCTACCATTTTGAAAAGTTGTCTTGAAAGCTTAAGATATTTTTGAAATGAATCTTTTAACACAACTATTGTTGGTTATTATTTTAATCATCACTTGGTGAGGAACAAATCTTTAATTCTCTAATGTAGAATTTTTTGGAATGAATCTTTAACATAACGGAATTGCCATTCACAATTTTAATTATCAGTTGGTGTAAGAGGGCAAATCTTCAATTTCAACATACTTTAATTTAACTTTTGGAAAAAGCTATACATTAATGAATTAAAGATTCATTCCCACAGATTGATGATTAAAATATGAGTTGAATTCTGTTGAATTAAAAATTCATTCCAAAAACTATCTTAAGTTTCAAGACAATTTTTCAAAATGCACCAGTTTAGTTACTATGTGAGGAAGTATTTTAATTTCATTGTTCATTTTCTTACCTGTATCAGATAGAAGTGCAAGTCCTTTTGGAATGTTTTCCTTATTTATTGTCATTTTGATTGGTTCTGTATTTTTGATTTTTTATAACTATAGTGGTAATGTAAATTGCACAGTAGAACATAGATGGTAACCATTGACCCAATAATACTGACTTGACATATGTTTTGAACCTACATTTCAAACATTGTTACTAAATGTATTCATGCAAATTTAAAAAAATAAAAATCTTTGATCTTGAAAACAAGATGGATTTTAAATCTCAGCTTGGCACAAGTGTTCTGCTTGTCCAAGCCTAAAAGTAAATACTGTTCCAAATATAACTCAAGTAGTTGATATTGCATGGAAGTTTCAAAAAATAAAAAATCTTTCCATCTTGAAAATGAAATGATTTTCTGAGACATTTATTAATTTTTAGTTTTTATAATGTATTAAAAACTGGGACTCTCCCAGAAAATCCAGGATGAATGATCATTCTATTTAATTTCATTCTTATATTCCATATAACATAAAGTGATATTCACTTAATTATGTATGCTATTTTTAACAATTATTGTGTGATTTGATTCTGAGTTGTAAACACCACAGCTCTTAAGCAGCACTCTTTATTTGTAAACATTTTCAGCAGGACACTAGCCTTCTTCAGCCACACCAACTGACAAAATTTACAGACCAAGAAGACATTTAAACTATTACATAAAAAAGTAATAATAAATACATGCCAGCCCTCCCTTCAATAGCTGCTGTTCTTTACCAATTTAATTTAAATGCTTGCTCTCCTCTTACATATTCCACATTATAAACACGGAGAAGAAAAAAAACAACATTAAAATATATAAAAAAATCTCTTCCAAATAATTCAGCAAGCACATTAAATAAATTTAAATGTATTACAACATATTAGGAAAAAACATTGACTGACAATTACAAATTCTTTTAAAGTAATGTTTTTTTTATAATGTAGAATGATTACGTATGTAAGGAGAGGGACAAGTATTTAAACAGGAATGGTGATAGAATAACAGGTGCTGGAGAGAGGACCAGTATGTGTTTATTATTATTTTTAGATGTAATAGCTTAAATGTCTCCTAAATTTGTACATTTTGATCAGTTCATGTAGCTGAAGAAGGGGATGTCTCATCAAAAACATTTCCAAATAAGAAGTGTTCCTGCTTAGGTGGTGGTATTTATTATTTTTCTAAAAAAGCAGAGATACAGAAATAATTGATTGTGAATATTTCATTTTTATCTCTTGTTTAATAAATTTACTTTTTTCTGTTTTTGACATTAGAGGCCCGGACAAGTGTCACATTTGCCTGAGCTAAGAGATTATATTGTATGGAAATTTAAAAATCTTTGCATCTTGAAAATGGGATGACTTTTAAAATCTTGAAGTATCCCAAAAAATCCAGGATAAATGGTTATCCTATCTTAGATATCATATTATTTTGTTATGATATCATTCCATGCAACATTATTTCCATTTCAGTCAAGAAATAAAACAGACATTAAAACAATGTATAGATATAATTGTTATATATCATCTAATCCCAGAAGTTTTTGATTCAAAATTTTTATTAAAAAATTATTTTTTCTAAATTGCACAAAATCTGAATTATGTAAAAACTTCTATCCTAATTATTTGTGTCAGTTAGGGAATGACTGTACTTTATGATATAGTCTGTTATGTAAGGCAAACAATAATGATTATAAGGAATACTGGAGGATAATCCATTTATGTATTTTATTGATTAAAAATAAATATTAAAAATGAAAGGTCCATACAGTAATCCAGCAATTAACTAAAAATTTCATAATTTGTTTCAGTTTTACTGATTTCCAGAAAAATTTAGTAACTATAGACAAAATTAATATATAGAACATTAATGTAATTTTCAGGGGAAATTTTGATGATAACACTACAAGATTTTATACTTCTTGTGTAGTTGAAGCATTTGACTATCTTCATTCCCGAAACATCATTTATAGAGACTTAAAGCCAGAAAATATGCTTTTAGATAATACAGGATATGTTAAGTTGGTAAGTTTTTTGTTTTTATTTAATTTTATTCAATAATATATAGGAATAATATAATTAACTGATTATATAGCTTAAAATTGATAATGCTATCCTTTATAATGCAGTGCTTAGAATCCAAAGCATCAACTACCAGTATAAGTGGAATTTTATTAACAAATTCTATCATATTTTCACATTTAAATTTCACTTATTTATTCAATTTATCTGAAAATTGTGGGCAATAATTTTACAACTGAATTTACAATAAAAGTTATTAAAATTTTGTGCAATTGCATTCTTTAAAACTTGAAATAGAAATCAAAATAGATTACTTGCAGGCATTTATTGTTAAACGTGCTTAAACAGTTTACATCTGTTATTTGTCATCATAGACAACAAAACATGCACCTTTATTAGCAAAATTATATATTATGATGTGTTTTATCTTGGATAACTAATAAAAAATTTGTTTCCTTCAAACTTACTAAAGAGCAAAGTTTGAATGAAAATCAGTGCAGTCCATCTATTTATAAACAGAACTGCATTATAATGAATAGCATTCTAACAAGTTTCAGCTGTATCTGTTATTTGTATGTGTGTGCATATATATACATATTGCTGATTATGTAAATCATTGATATATTGTTTATAAAAGGTTGATTTTGGTTTTGCTAAAAAACTGCACAATGGTCGAAAAACTTGGACATTTTGTGGAACACCAGAATATGTAGCTCCAGAAGTAATATTAAATAGAGGCCATGATATATCTGCTGATTATTGGTCTCTTGGTGTGTTAATGTTTGAATTGTTAACTGGAACGTAAGTATATTATTAAAAGTTTTTATTTAAATTTAAACAATAAATTTTACTTAAAAATTTGTTTATCAATAGTCCTCCATTCACTGGGCCTGATCCCATGAAGACATATAATATCATTCTTAAAGGAATTGATGCAGTGGATTTTCCTCGTTGTATTACTAGGAATGCTATGGCTTTAATCAAGAAATTATGCAGGCAAGTTAATTAAGAATTAACTGTAATATAGTACAGGCATGCCTTACTTTATGATGCTTTATTAATACATCACTTTTCAATTATATTCATGTTTTTACTTTATATCTATCTCAAAAGCAAAATTTTGTGCAATTAATCACAAAATAATAATTAATTTATATTTTATATACCTATTGAAATACAGAAACCAATAAATTATACAAGAATAATTCATTTTATTGCAATTTTAAATAATTTTGTTATTCTAAACACTGCTATTATTGGGATGTAGGCTGATATATGATGACATCTTTTAAGTTAAGTTAATTTCACTTAACTTAAAAGATGCCATATTACACTTGGGATATTCTATATCTGACAGCAGTCACTTTTAGAACCCATCATAGGCTGGCCAACATCCATGATAAGGTCATCCAAAAGATTGAAGAATGTCAGTTCAATGGGCAGAATCCCTTTGAATTGGCATTCTTCAATCTTTTAGATTTGATTTGAAAAACTGGAGGCATGAAACTTGGAATTAACTCAGATTCTTTAAGGCAGTAAGTGAATGCTCTACCAAACAGTCATCTGGCTGTGTTTTTTAAGCTTTTATATACAATGAAAGAAATTTAACTATAAAGCAAAATGAAAAAAGGCTGTGATTTGCTTTATAGTTAAATTTCTTTACAGCAATGGTCTGGAATGTAACCACTATATTAGTGAGATATGCCTGTGTATGATTTCTAAAGTTATATTTTTTAATAATTTTTTTTTAACAGAGATAATCCTTCAGAACGAATTGGATATCAGAAAGGAGGTATACAAGATATACAGAAGCATAAGTAAGTTCATTTTTATCATTAAAGAAATGATTTTAAATTATTAATTTTTATTAAATATTATATTGTTTTTAATTTTCGTTTATAGAATTTTATTTAAAATTTCATTTTCCAAGAAACGGAAGAATTAATTTATAAGAATTAGCTTGCCATCAATAGTAATAATGAATAAACTAATTCTTATATGTGAAATACTTTCAAATTATTTTTGAGTCTCTATCAATCTCAAAAATACAATTTAACTCAAAAATATCTGATGATCATAAATTATTGATTGCATTTTAGTGATTTATTATTATTATTAATAGTAAATGAACCAAATAACTTATCCAATTTTATTATATATCAAATCATAGAGTAAGTCAAATAATTTTTTTACATATGTGCAAAAACATTTTAAAAGCATTTTAACATATCTTCCATTTATGGCATATACAATATCCAGTTGATATTTAATTTCTCACCATGTGTTCTTCAGCATTTTAGACATTATTGTTCCAATGACTGCTGTAATTTGTTGTTTAAGTTCAATAATGTCACATACTTTGGTTGCATAAACACAATTGCAACCAAAGTATGTGGCATTATTTGTAAAGTTCCATATAAAAAGAATCAAAGAATGACATTTCAGGAGATCAGAGTGGCCAGGGAATCCCAACCAATTCTACAGTTAGGAAATTGTTCATCCAGGTAGCTTTGGACAATCAACTCCCAGTGTAGTGATGCTTCATGTAGTTGAAAGTAAACATTTAGTTATTAGTGTTCTACTTATGATAAGACATAATATTCACTTTACATTCAGGTACATAGTGCTAGTCATATAGGCTTGGCAAAAAAGAATGCCACAAATGGACCACATGTTGAAATGATTTAAATTTTTGTGAATATATAAAACACTGTTTGAACTGTTCTATATGATTATGATATGATATATATATATAATAAAGTTGGATAAACTCTTTGGTTCATTTATTATTCATCATTAAAATGCACTCACAGAGACTCCACGACTCGTGACTCTCGTCGATTTTGACGAAAAAATTTGTACGTGCAGAACTCCACTAATAAAGTTCACTGGGCCAGCCATTCGACGCAATACTCAAGCAAACTCCAGAAAAAAATTCGTAA
>WUQG02145225.1:0-23916 GCA_011317285.2 Androctonus mauritanicus | reverse complement strand
TCATGGTAATCTTTTCGTTGCATTCACCGGTGCCATATTTTCGACCTTCATTTTCTGATGGGCTTATTATTTGATGACTCGCGGAGCTTTCGTGCTTATCATATTCATGATATCAACCGTCCAGATGGACCATGTGCAAAAGTGTGCAAAAGCTTAAGCCAACCAAAACCATTGCCATAATAATGAGTTCTTGCCACAGCTTTTGTAAGATAGTACATAGATCGCTTGGTACTTTAACCGGTAATTGTTAGTGGTCATGAAATGCCTTTATATGACTGACAATGAGTTAAAAACCTACTCTTGAAGATATCACAAGACTGGAAGTTAGACTTTCATAAGTCCGATATCAACGTTTCAACCAATAGAATCCTTAATTTCTGAATTTTGGAGCCCACGAGTCACATGTTAAACTGAAAACCCAGATAGTTGCACAATTATTGTTTCCCAGACTTGATTATGCGTGCACAGTGGACATTAATCTCAGTCAGAACTTAAGCTAAATAAAACTGTGCCACGCAATCAAGTATTCTGCCGCACCGAGACAAGCTTCACTGGATTAACCTCGCCCAGCGCAGGGAGTATTTTACACGTACCCTCACATTTAAGGTGCTCGAGTTTAGATGTCCTTCCCCCTCCCTACTGGCACGAAATATCAACAAGTGATATCTGAAATGAAAAATACCCTAAACCCAAAAAAACTTGGTAACCACTGGTCTGTTAGATAACCATTGGTAATTCTCAAAAGTACAAAGTAGATGTCAGCCGGATTGCAACATGGAAAAGCTTTGGTTTCCCACTCTGAAGTACTCGGGGTTCGAGACTTGAGATTCGGTCCTTGGTAATATTTATGAACTCCGGAACCGACCCCTTTATTCCCGTCTCCGTAATCCAGCTGACACATTCCATAATGATGGGCAATCTGCACCACAAGATTGGGCAACCTGTGGTAGAACTTGTTTTACTCCGCCATTTTAGTATTGTTACCGAGTACAAAGTAGCGTCCTCTGTTGACTCAGTTTTACGAAATAGATGTTCCGTGTTTGCCATGTTTAAATTTGAAGCAAAAGATTTGCGTAATATGATAGCAGAAACAATGTACACAAGAAAGAACGAATTTCATATTATTTATTTATTTATTTGTACATTCTCATCCACCCGGCATAAAGCAGTGGGTGACCCCCCCTTATAATTAACAATTAACCATGTACCTTCATTATAACTAATACAGGCTCTTACAAAAAAGGAATTGAATGTCTTCTGCAAACGATGCTTAGGAATTAAAAGAAGCTCATTTTTTCTTGTATTAACTTGAGGGACTTTATAATATAGGATATCTGATGAAAGCTGACCATATATAAATTTAGATAATAGTTGTATGTCTTGGCAACATCGTATATCTTCAAACATAGGAAAGGTTTCAACGGCGCATGTAGTAGATCTAAAGTTATCTGACCTTTGACTAATTAACCTTATAGACTTTATCGCCTGATTGTAAATCTCGATTAGCCCATTGAGTTGTGAAGAAGAAGTTGAAGAATAAATCGATATTCCATAAGTGATAACCGATATGAACATCGCATAAAACCAAATTTTTAAAGCAAGATCATCGGAGATATACCATAAGAATCGTTTGGTAAAGTATAATTTACTTTTTAATGAATTTGTCAGCAATTGAATATGCTGCTTAAACGATAAGCCAGAATCGAAATATATGCCTAAATCCTTATGAAGCTGAATTGATTCAATTATAGAACCATTTAAGTTGATTGTAGAAGTACGGTATTGACCGTGTAGAGAAAAGACCATATATGCCGTTTTACTAATATTTACTTTTAAATTATTAGCCGTTAGCCACTCCACTATTAAAGTAAAATCAACTTCTAGAAAATATTTATGTTCATTTACAAGTTTGAAATCATCTGCATATCCAATCAAAAACGATTGAAGATTAAGAGAGAATACTGGATTAACATATAGCACAAATAATAAGGAACTAAGTGGAGATCCTTGCGCAATTCCAAGTGTAGGTGCATAATAATCAGAAGAATAAATATCACTAGCAACGTAAAATTTTCTGTTTTTCAAATACATGATTATCCAATAAATAAATATATAATCGATGTCGTATTCTTTCATTAGCCGAATATAGAGAGAGTTAATGTCAATAGAGTCAAATGCCGCTGATAAATCCAAAAATAAAACATGAGTAGGAGATTTAGTTTCAAAGCCTCTGTAAATTCTACTGGTAAAATCCAATAGATTAGTAATTGTAGATTTATGTTTAATTGCATAATGTTGTGTTGATGAAATAGCATTCTTAGTTTGAAAACGGATGAATCTCAATATTAGCTTCTCAAAAATTCGAAGTAAACAATTTGATATACTGATCGGACGATATGAAGTTACATCTGAAGGATTTTTAAATTTTTTTAACACAGGAAAAAATCTTACTATTTTCCATCTCTGAGGAATATAACCAGTTTGTAATGTGATTTTAAATAAATAGCTTATATGATGAACAATTGGAGGTATTATTTTTTGATAAAAGAGAAGAGGAATTCCATCAGGACCTTTTGAATTTTTATTTTTTGAGTGTAACGCAAATAATATATCGGAATCAACAAAATTTATTTTAGCATTCGTTAAGTTAGGCAGCTGAAAATTCGTAGTATCAACACAAGAAAACTTGTCTTTATAATGTTCGCATAATTTTAAAAATAATTGATAAGAGAACATGGTAGTACTGACATTGGAACGATGTGAAAGAGAATTTAAAACTCTCCAAATTTTCCGACTATTTGCCTTTCCTCGTATATTTTTTGTGATAAAGCGACGCTTGTCCATTTGAAAAGAACAATTATAGTCATGTTTTAATTTGAAATATAAATATTTGTCTGAAAAATAGCCATATTTTCTCCAAGATTTATAAAGCTTGTTAATTTTAGATCTTAACTTGATAGTTTTGAAAGAAATCCAAGGCGGCTTTCTAACCACCTTAGTAATTAAAGGAACATGTTTAGAGATAATGTTGTCAATCCACATGTAAAAAGAAGAATAAAAATCTTCTAAATTAATATTAGAATCGTACAGTGTTTCCCAAGGAAAACGTAGCATCTCAGAAATGATATCACCCCAATTACACTGGGCCCAATTCTTGAAACTAAACCTATTAAATCTTCAAATATAGTTCTGTATGCGATTTTTTTTATCAGATTTTTCATGATATTCAAAAATTTATTATAATAAATTCATAATTTATGTCTAACGAATAATAACGAAATTTCCACAAAAAAAATCGCGTAGTACCGTTTAAGAATTAAAAATAGCAATAATAAAATCGCATTTTAATAAACTGAACAGAAAACTCATAAAAATAGTCGGTGCATCATACACGCAGAATAATTATGATGTATATAATCATTAACGACAGTACAAACTAAGAAAAGTTTAGATAATTTAAATTGTTAAAAATTCATCCATTAAGTATAGTGTCGTAATAAAACAAAGAATGTTTTATTAAATGAATGTTAGAGAATCAGTGAAGTTGAGAAAAAGCTTTATATCGTGATTTTATATAATAATTAAAATTTAATATATTTTTTTTATATTTTATGATTAATGTTACTGTTTCATCGATCCCATTCTTCGAGTTTGTTCAGAAGGACTTGATTTGACCCGTTTTTTTTTCTCCATCCTTTAATCTTCCTGCTTATCCCATTAGGGGTGTGGTCTGCTCCTATGGGCGTTCCATTGGCTCCCTGCTTAGTTTCTCTGGTGGAACGAAGCATGAAATCATTACAAATACATCACACAATTTAGCAAATTTCATATTATCTCTCTCTTTTTTTAGGATTACCGAGATCTATAATAATCTTGTGAGGTTATGATGGATTCATTTAAAAACTATTCATTTCCATCGTAATCCTTCTATATTTCTGAAAGAAATTATAAATTTAGTATGGATCGCACTGTAAACAAGGAAAAAAATAGACTGCGAACACATAAGTTATTAATAATGCTGACACTAGCACTGTAATCATACAAAAAACGTTGTGACCTCATAAATATAATTTATTTTGGAAAAATAAGATAAAAAAAAAAAAAATTGACGCATTAATAACGTTAATTCTTGTTCATTCTTCACCAGAGAAAAAAATAAAAATAGAAAAAGAGTAACTAAATTACACAAAACACTGTACGTCGATTTTGAAGTAATTTCATTTTTTTTATTTATTTGAAAAAGTGTTTTTGCTTTCTTTGCTTTTTATCCACAATTCCTTTCGAATGAATATCTGTAGATTTTAAATGAATGTAAGAAAATTAAATTATCTATTGAGCGAAATTCTATTTTTTTTCCTATATAATAAAATAAAATAAAAACAATATATATATATGGATGACTACCGTAAAATATCATTGATCCGGATACCGATTTATTCGGACATTACTTAGACTTAAATCTTAGAATCTGCAATAACTTAGAATGACTGCAAGCTTTTATAGTTTTATGATATGTGCACTGTACATTTGTTTTATTAAATTTACAGCAACCCCAATCGTATATTGATTAATATAGAATTATTATAAGCGATCGGTGTAAGCGAATAGTTTTGATTTTAGATAGTTAATCCTCGAATTATTATCCCTTAATTTTATCTATGATTTAAACATAGATACTAGTATTACATATGTTCAATATAAATCTATAGAAGTGTTGTAATAAACATCATCTCCTATAGATTCAGGTAGTCTTGTAGGAATATAAATTGCAAATATTGAATATGAATGTCATGAAATATGAATAAGACAAGGATTATAGGTTTCGGTATATTCATATTCATTATATGCTATAAAAAGTCTTAAAAATTTTATATTACTCGATATAAATTTAGATTTTCATACATTTATAGATATCCATATCATATAGATTATAAGCAATCCATTTTCTTCGTGCATGTAGATTATGGTTGCATATATTATTAAATATGATTAAGTTTATATATTGCACAATTTATAATTTTTTAACAATAAATATATATATATAGGCCTATTTGGAAGATTTATTTATAAATCAATCGATACAATATAAAAAAAATTCTTTGATATAAACATTTAAACTTTGTGGACTATAATTATTTTGTTATAGATTTTTAAACATTTTTTTAAATTTTGATTTTAACTAAGCTACATAGTATATCGTGTTTTAAATACTAAATAATTGAAGTAATGCATGCAATTATTCTTTTATTATTTGCAATTTTGTTAATCATTATTAAAGAGTATAAAGTTAAAAAAAATCCATGAATGACATAATTTTTTTAATTCCGACACAAGCTTTTTTATAAACTATGACCTCGTTGTTATTTTACATTTTCTAAATACTTTTGGGCATTGTTATCAAAATAGGAACTCAAACTGTTAATATACAGTATAGCAAAGTGAATATAATAAATTCTATTATATCTGCTCAATCAATGCAAATTTTTCTTAATATAGACCTAATGTTTTCTAGATGATCACGAAAAAAAAAAAAACTGGAGGATAGGGATTAGATTCCTAATTTCTTTCTTTCTTTTTCTAAAATCGTTTGTGAACATCCTTTCCAGTCGTTCTTAATGTAGTCAACAAAAGCTATCCTTAAGTGATTATTGCGTGTTCTTTATGCAGATTAAAACAGCATAAGACAAAAGAGAAATCAAGCAATTCTGGAAAGAACTAATCGTTTACTTTCCGAACATGCCCGTTGTTTTTGGAATGATTAAAGATGTTCGATTAAGATGTATCTTAATCGAACATCTTTGGAGGAGAACACGAAATAGGACTATTTAGTGGTTCAACCTAAGGTCCTTCTCATTTACATTAGAGAAATCTGAAAAATCTGAACAATTTTAACCACTATTTTTAAATGAATAAGGTTATGGGTTAGAAGATGCAACGTCGACATCACTTACAGAACATTCCTAAAGAATTTTACGAAAATATACAAATTATTTCAAAAGTTATTAAAGATAATAAACAGCATGAAATAAAAGTATCTATATTATAAAAAAAAATTTTTTTCTGCTGCTATATGGAGATTTTTCTGATACTCTCTTATAATTTTTGAATCAGTTGATAGATTTTTATGAAATTCAATAGATTTATCATACTATTGAAAGTAATTTGAAACCAGAATGATCACAGTGCTAGGGCTATTTTCTGTTCCTGTTTCCAGTCGAACTTGACATTAGATTTTTTAATTTTTTTACTCCAGTATCTTATCCGTTATTATTAAAAGTTAAGCATCAAAACAGCCTAGATACCTAATTATAGCAGCATATTTTTCACCCAAAATTATTTCTGTATGTTGTATTAATTTTAGCTTTTAAACTTCCAATTAAAATTCACAAACGAGAAAAATTTAGCTTTTAAAAAAACGCTTTTTAATATAAAAATATCCTTTAAGCATTTTTTTGAAAAAGTACGTAGACTATATAAACTTCTCTGGTAAATTTAATTAACTTTCAGCTTATCTATGTTTTTGTATTTCCATAAATTTTTATTCAAGTAATCACCTGATATAGAATAAGGCTGTCTAACTTTCTTGATGCAACGGGACAAATATGCTAAATGTCTCTGAATGGCGATCCGAACTAGGATTGTAGGAGAAATTGCAATTGTTTGTTGATGCTGCAGAATGCAAAGTTTCCAGCAGCAATTTCAAATACCCATGCAGAGCTATCAATGGAAGAGATGTAAGATTAAACTAAGTGGGAAGTTATGTGAAATCTAAATGTGTAAAATATGGTACCTGATGAATTCAATATTTTAAAGTTGCCAAAGCGTCCCATAAAAAAACCTCATGGTCATTGCATATGATATCTTTGGTGTCGAAAGAATATTGTACAAAAAATTCTTTCGCATGTGTGTTTATAGGCTAAATAGCATTGCAAGCTAAAAAACAAAATAAACGTTAAACCTCTTTTCATCCTGTAAAGTTTCACGCCACAATCGTAGTTATAAAGTGGCTAGATGTTCCTATGACTACCATTCTCTCACAATTCTGATGGGATCAGCCATCAGGTAATGGATGGGATTCAATGACCAAGGTTACTCTTGGAAAAAATTCTGCAGGTGTAAGTCCCAATAATTGAATTTGGGCTCCAGTGTGTTAGCACGTAATGCTTCCATACAGCCACCTTGCCGACAATGTTAAGCTCCATTAGGAAATCGGAAAAGTTGCATTGGATAAAAGGATATCCGTGCGTAGTACATACGAATTTTAAAAATGTTTTCCTATATGAAAATGTCATACATTGGCAGCCATGTCTGAGAACTATGGCATTCACTGGCTGAAATTCAAAGGAAAAAAAAATAAATATAATATAAGCACTCACAATTCTATTTTGATTCCAAATCCAAGCGATCTTTTTCTTTACATTACCAAGCTCTGTGCTTTGAACTTTGTTTTTTCATCGTTGTCTCGATTATTTTCTCCTTAAATCGTAATTTTATTGTTTTAAATTTTATTTTGTTATCTCGTTTCGTTACTATTTTAAACTTTACTGGTTAGAGAAGAAAAAATCATGCCAGGAGCCAGATTTGGCCAGCGGGCTATCACTGATATAGATAAAAATAGTTTAAGAGGTTCTAGATAGATTGATGCCAGTTGGTTGAATATATAGGACCTCGAATGGCTTGAAAGTAAGATAACTATTTAAATTTTGATCGATTTAAGCGAAATTTTATACAGTACTTAGAAAATATTATGCTAAAGAAATACCGATATTTTCTTTTTTTTTTTTATCTTTATTTTGCTAAACTGATGGCCTGTGTGAAAACAACTGTTTTAATTTTAATAAAGTTAATTTTTTCGTTCTTCCTTAATCTTTTAAACATTAAAAGAAGACAGTATGTATGCTTATAATTAGCTTTATTTCATAGAATAAAAAAAAAAAATTACAAAAGTATTCTTATATTTGCATAATTGCCATTTAATTTAATATTTAAAATACAATTTTAATATGAAAAAAATGCAGAGCTCTTACCTAAAAGTAAAAAAAAAAAAAATTCTTTGAGACAAAAACGGAAAAATTCGATTTCTACTAATGCTTTCGCGATAAATAAAACACTGATTCAACGATATTTATTCAGTTGCATCACTTAGTTACGCAAGAATAGAGCTTTCTTTTTTTTTATTTATTAAGTAACTAGATTCAAATTTTTCTAAGAGATAATCTTTTGTAATTGAATTTCTGATAATTTATGATTTTATGTTAAAAAGAAGCGAGTCGTGATGTAATAAATTCAGGAAATTAAGTCAACGCTAAAAATATTTCTTTCCAAGCCATTGATGGATTTAACTGTTTAAACATTAAAATTATTTTCTATTAGTATTTAATACACGATATTAACAAGAATACTAAAAATTATAAAATTTAATTCTGTACGTTTAATAACATTAATAACAAATTTGTTTCTATAGAAATTGACAATTTTGGTCATAACTAATCACCATCGATTTTGATGCCTAACAAGCGTACGTTTATAGATCTTAACTATGTAGAAGTTATTCAGGATATTTCCCTAGGGATCTGAAGAAGAGAAATTCCAAAATATCATAAATGAAAGCTATGTAAAAGAATGATAATGGAAACGAAAATTGTTTAAAGGCTAAAGATTTTGTTTCGTTTAAATTAATATCTATGATTATGACCATTTTGTCGTTTATAAATATTAATAATAATCTTTCTTTTTCAGATTAACATTTTACGTTAATTCAATGGGACACTTCCAGTTATTTGTTAATAACGAACATAAAGGAGCACTGCTATCCAGACTTCCGGTTAAAGAGCAATTATGGATTCTTTTAGATCTGTACGGAATAACGGTTTCTGTGAAATTTATAGCAACTGGTAAGTTATTTGTTTAATCTGTTTTCTTTAATTAATAAATATTTGACCATTTTTTTTTAGTTTTCAAATTAAAGCAAAGACGTAGATAAATTGATAAAACGCTCCGATCGAGTTAACGTTATGTTCTCTTCGAGTGACTTTTATTAGAACATTCAGCATCGATCAGATTGTCTATACAGAGTGTGTAGGTGCACAAGTCCATTCGGAGAATACTATTAAGAATTCATGATAAACCATCGATTAGAAATGCACTTTCCTATCACATATTTCCGTCTAAACGCGTTGTCACTAAGACTAATAAAAATATTGATCTTGTAAGATAAAACTTCCATTTAAAATTCAAAAAAAAAAAAAAAAATTGAAGACAGATTTTTTTTAGCAATTTAAAAAACCGCTGGCGATTCTTTTAGAGATTAAAATCATAAAAATAGATCACTCTAACCATTCCAAATACAGTATTTCTATCTTATTTCTATTTAGTTTCGTGCTTTTATTATCGAAGATTGCTTTCCACTTGATGGCACGTTTGACCGAAATTCTTTCGATCGAATCTAGATTAAGTGATTTTTCCTTCTCTTCTTCGTTGTTAATGTAATTTTTTTTAACCATTAAATGACTATCTCGGACAATTAAAATTAGATTAATGAAGCGATATGTTTATAAACTGTCTTCTTAATCCGTTTTTCATTGGGATCAACACTAATTGATGAAGTTTGCATTCAGATCGAGTGTGCAGAATCTACACTGCCACTTAACCGCATAGATTACTATCATTTTAGTTACGTGGTGCATGACGTGTAATCTAATTTATGATGAATTTTCAAAGGTTTATCCTTATTTTTGGAAATTTATCTTATAAATAATAATAATCACGATAAATAATTATCTTCTCATCGATTTTTTTTTATCTTGTAAGTAAATTCGATAAAGTCGTTGATCTCATTACGCTAAAACAGTGAGAAATTTGTTAATTTTGAAACACTTGATAGAAGTACAAATTTAATTTCATGTTTAACAGAGTCTTACGTAGTTATTTTTATCCGGGGATTAATGTTTAAATGAATGATAAATACCGACGTAAGTTGAAATACTGTTTCTAAGATAAAAACACTTTAAACACTTATTATGGAACAATAAAATTAAAAAATATATACATAATTATAATAATTTAGCGAGAAAATTAGTCTACATATGCTTTTTATAATGGTCATTAAAGGAATTAAAAAATATATACAGTACATATAATATCTAGGTGATTATCATTAAATTTTAAATGCGTTTCTATATATAGAAATTTAATTGGCAAAAATAAATATTAAGTAACATTAATTTCTAACGAATGCCTTTTTCAGATAACCGAAAATATTTCTAAATGATTTAAAAATAATAAAACCGTGATTAAAAAATAAAAATTGTTTGAAATTCGTGGAATTATTGTATTGTTAAAGGTCCATCAAAATTCCCCAGGTGCCATTATCACTGAATGGTTAACTCAACGACCATTTGTAGTAAAGTGCTAAAAAAAAAGCTTTTAAATATTAATTTTATAAAAAGAGAAAAAGTGCTTTGTAATAAAAGAGTGTAATCTTTACAATTCTAACTCTAGGGAAATAATATCCTTTCTAAGAGACGTCACAAATTAAATTTCAGTTCTGTCAATTTAAACAGTTTTTCACTATGTCGTGTCCTACATTATCTACTTTACGATGTTATCCGCTTTCTCTAATTCTCAACTTATTCTCGATATTTGACATCATTCTCCTTTTCCGACTTATTTATCAGAAAGACATGCTAAATTGGCATATCATCTATTTTAACTCCTAGTGATGTCTGTTATACTATTTTATTTTGTTTAAAGATTCATCTAGTGATCTCAATTTAGAAGAAATTATTTGGATATGAACGTAATTTCTTGAGTCACGAGGATTTTATAACAAAAGTCTAGGTAATATTTATCATTTCCATCAATGGCCATCAGCTTTATAATTCTAATGTAGTATTTATGGCGACTATAGCGAATGATAGCTGGTTACTTTTAGCCTATTTTCAGAAAACTTATTAGTTGAAAAGTCACTAGCCTCCAATTAATAAGGTTTATGTTTAAAGTCAGATCTAAGCAAATTTATAATGGGATAAAAAGGAGGAAATCTAAACCTATAGGGATCTCGTTAGGAAATTTCTATTTCGATCAGTGGAGGAAAAATAAAATACTGTAATATACTCTTCTTTCTCACTGGAAATCATGTACTTGAAAATACACAATTTCCGAAACAGATTTACAGTTCATGAAAAAATCTCAAAAGGCTCATAAAGATTTTTTATTTCGGTCTGAGAGTTTGAAATAAATTTTATCTTCTCTCGGATTCCATTTTAAGTATTAAAGACCTTGGATAAACAAAAATTTATTTTATTTATTTTAAATAATTATAAGCGTTTCGTTAAATTATGAATAATGAAATATCGGTATTTAAAGAGATATTGGTAATCATTTTTACGCATATAAATATGCTTACGTGTTATCAAAAAAATTATTTATAGCATCCATTTGTGTATCATTTATTAATTTATTTCACTTATTTATCTATTAATATAATCTAAAAAAAATTACAATATTTCTTTTAACAAGTGATGTAATACAAACACATTGGCTATAAGTAGTATTTTCGAAGATGGAATTTAGATTTAATAAGCTATTTTTTTTCTTGCATATTTTAAAAATATAATTAAGGAAATTTTAATAATTAACAAGGATAAATGAGAAATGTTTTAAAAAGAAAGACAAAAAAATAATCTCATTATAATTTAACTTAACTGATAAAAATAAATCAGGGAAAAAAATCTTATCTTAATTGTTCTGTAGTTCATTGATTTAAAATTGAAAGGATTGGAAAGATTCTTTTTTCACTTTCCTATTTGATCAATGTTGTAATTCTATTCCAACTAAAAATATTTTCTTTAGCATTTTATATTGAATTTTACTGAACGTTTAGCTTTCTTTCTTTATATTATACTTCGATCACATCATTTTATTGAGAAAATAAAACAGAAACAAACTTAATAAGTTTTTAAAGGAGTCAAATTACCGATTTACAAAGTATTCAACAAGATAATATTTTTCCGTTAGAATATTTTAATAGATTTATTTTATACAGTTTATTAATGTTTTTAAACAGTAAACTGTATCTAACTGTTCTTAAATAATTAAGTTAATAATTAGTGAGATAACGATTCCATGTATTTTTTATGTTTAATCTTTAGTAAAAGAAACACAGATTAAATTTTAGTAATTTTTATTTGCTATTAAAAAAACTGCATATAAAATTAATATTTTTTGTGTAAAGAATATAAATGTACCTTTTTTACTTAAAGATCTTCATTAAATTATCCTCAGTTTTTTTCTCTAATAATTTATCTTGAAATATTAATAAACCTTTATAATAATAATTTATTCATGCATGCTTAATCTATAAATGGAGATGAAAATAATTACGACATATATGAGATTCAGAAATAATCATTAACCTACATAAAGTTCACTATTAGACTGATATTTTTTATATTAGATGTTTTTCCATTAGCTAATTGTATAAAATTAAGATAAACTCGAAAAATACCAAAAAAGAATTTAATAACAAAGATGTGTATTGATAATTAAGTTTCTATCACAAATATAAATCTTTTAAAATTTATAAATATATACAAAAATATATTATTTGTTTATTATCTAAATAAATTTCTGAATATTTAAAAGCAATTAGATATTTTTCGAATTATATGTTATTTTTGGAAGAAAATAATATTTTAATTCTTGGAATGAATCTCATATTCTACTTCCTGAATCGGTGATTTAATATGAATTCTAAATGAAGTCGCCCTAAAGATGAATGACTTACATATATTATGTATATATATATTAATAGGAAGTTAAAGTCTGTATGTTGGTCACAGTTCTTAATACAAAATGTAAGATAGATTATAAATTTCAGAAAACATTAATTATTAAGTCTATTAAAAAATTTGATGTTTTATATATTTTTTTAGCCTACTTTCTAAAGGAAATGGAAGTTTATAAGATTGGCTAATGCCTGTTTGTGTATCCCCACTATTAACTTTTGAACTAATTAGTAGATTTTCACGAAATTCGGAAATGTTCTGCCCTTAAAGCATACTTGACGCCACATCCTTTAATCCTTAGGATCGACTAATCTTGCAAAATAGAATCTCATTATTATTACAATTTTAGTTTATATTATTACTAATAGATGGCGTTAAGTGTTGTTACTAAAGATATAACATGATTTACCTGATTTCTTAACCAGCACCATCTCAATATCTATCGTGATGACATCACAGCACGATATGACGCCATCCCGATGTAACAATAGATGACGCCACTAAACACCGATAATCTATCAATATAACGTCACGATGATGTAACAGTACGTGACATCACGATGATACTATTAACTCGACGATGTGACGTCGTCGTGACATCTATGCTGATGAAATTAGCATAAAAATTGGATGTTAAAATCCACACAAAACCAATGGATTCCAAATGCTAAGTAAATGAAAATAAATGACAACTTCGGAAAGTAGAAAATTTTAGTTCTTTCTGGAATTTCTTTTTATGCAATTTAAATCATTCTTATATGTCTTTTTAATAGGTTTTTGGGATTGTTATTTTGAGTGTTTCGCTAATAGTAGAGTTTTATTGCTTTTTTCTATTTATTCTTTTTTTCCTTTAGTTGGAAGTACCCCAGTTGAAGTCTTAGCACGTGGACCAGAAGCTCTTAAAGCCTATCAACAAGCTTGTACAGATGGAAGTATCTCTCTTTATCGTACGAGATTAGCCTTTATAGGTCCTCCAGGAGTTGGAAAAACATTGTTAAAGCAATCTTTACTTAGTATTTAGTAAGTAAAATTTCATTTAAAATATAATATTAAATTATTTAACATATAAGTAAGAAGGAAATATTGAATAAAAAAGTATTACAGAATAATTTTAACAATAATAACATATTAAATTGTTAAACAGTGATCTTATCTCGAAGTAATCTTTAGGTATTTGGATAGACACTCGTTACATTAGTTTGTATTAGAAGGAAAGATATAGTAGTCTACAGATACTAAGCCACAACATTATTTAGTTTAGAATTTTTTGCCATAACACGTTGTAATTTTAATAAATTACAACATGTTTGTCATAAAATTATTTCTCATATTTGTAAAAAGTGTAAAATGTATGCATCATATTTAAAAATTTATATTTTTGAATATAATATTATCTTATTTTACTTTGGATTTTCACATGGAATCATAAAAAAAAACTTTCTTTAAAACAAGTTAATTAACTTGTTTTAAAGAAAGTTTCTTTTAATAAAGGAAAAAAATTAATCACAATACAGGTAACTAAATTTTAAAAAATATTATTTACAAGTAGACCCCGTATATTACGAACTCCGAAAATACGGATTCGTATAACCCGACGGAAAAGTTGTTAAAAGTTATGGAAAGGAAATAAAGATCGTTTGGTTTTATTAAAATCAATGGATACGAATTCGCGTTATAAGGGAGCACGTTATACGGAAGTTACTGTATATAGAATCAGGATCAGAGTTAAATTATTACTGTATGGCTGTAATGGAAATGCCCATAGTTTTCTTGAAAATTTCCTATAGTATTAGAACAGTTAAAAATTTCAGTAACTGAACAGTTACTAATCATGACGTTAATATATAGTTCAGCATTCATATATTGTTATAAATCAACATTCTCTGTCTCGAAGTCATCAATAGATCAAATATAAATTCTGCTATCAAAATAATAATAAATATAAATTCTGCTAATATTCATTCATAATAGTTTTTTCTTTATTATTTTTTTTATTAATACGAAAAACTTTCTTTGAAATTTGAACTTAAAATAGTTCAGCATGCAATTTAAAATAACAACATTTTTCATTTTAGATCATTAAAATTTATTGAATTGACTTCCCTCTTTCTTCTGACTATTAATTTCATTCATAGAATTTGTTATTACATTTATTATATTAAAGTTAGATTAATAATTCTTTAACTATTCTTTTCCATACCGATACCAGTAATTGATTTTTTCTCTATTTAAATATCTAAAATGTAAAATATATACAAAAAATATATATATATACTGTATTCAAATATGAAAAATCTGCATATTTTTCCATATATCGACTAAATTGTTATAAAAAACAGTTTATTTTCGTTAAGTATCGTATAGTAGAAAAATTTTTCCAGTTTATTAATACTTTATTATAATAAAGTTAAAATCGATCATTTGAGATGCTTTTTGAGAAAATTTTTTGTCGAATTTTATCTAAATTTCAATCTTATTTGAACTTTTATTGATACATTTTGCACAAAAGTTTGATAAGAACTATCTGCAGAGAATATGAAAAACAATTGCAATGACATTAACCAACATTTTATATGTAATGTTAACCGAAAAATGGTAAATACTATACTTAAAGTTTTAAAATTTTATAAATGTTTTTATCTCATATATTTTTATAATTTGGTTTACTTGAGCTATAAAATTGTTCCAATATCAAATGATATGATTTTAAAATTAAAATAATATATGTAATTTTTTAATATTTAATAAATTAATATGCATTACCAAATAGTAGTGGAATATATTAAATTTGGATTTCAAAATCGGTCTAGCGGTTCTTTGGATATGAAAGAATATTGATTTATTCTGTAAAAATATAGACTCAATAGCAGATCCAGAAAAAAATGATAGCGGAGCACCATCCTGATACAAATAATTCTATAGCTAATAATTTAAACGATAACTGTATATTAATTTCTTTGTTTTTCTCCAAACGATAGGAAGGCAGGTGCCCTGGTGCCCTATTTGAATCTACCTAAGTATAAATCCATTTATATACTGTAATATACATATATAACACTAAAATATATTTACATACATTATGACAATTTATTTTATCTAAGAAACTTGGAAATTTGTAAATAATCATAAAATTAGATTCAAAATTTTTTCATGATAATTAATAATATACCGTAGTCGTAATGTTATAGGAAATTTAAAAAAAACATACATTTATAAGCTAATAACAGTAATAATTTTATTTCAGAATAAAAATTTTCGAAACTATTATCAAAGGGGAGAGAGATTCATTAATGAAAGTTGAAATAAATAATTTAAATATTGAATAAATAATTTTTTTTATAAACAGAAAAAAATTTTTAGAGTTTTAGATGGATTATTTGAGATACTTTCTCCAGAAAAATTTTGTCCAATTTTATCTAAATTTAAAAAATTAATTTTATGCATTAATTTATATAAATTTTTAAAATGTAAACAGTTTTATGTAACATAAAATTATTTAAAGTTAATATATGATGATATAACCAGAAACTATATTATATATTACATCATATATTAACTTACATCATGCATCATACACCTACATCATATATTAACTTTAAAATTGTTTAAAGTTAATATGATGTAACCAGAAATTTTATATAAATTCAACACAATTATTATTATTTTTATCTTAATAAGAATGATAAATAGAATTGTTTACTCATAATATGTCAAATTAACTGGCTACATATAAACTAATATTTTAATGGAGTTTTGGCTAAGTTAGCAACTTAGCATATTAATTTGGAAATAAATGGATTTTACGTACAATAGATTTTATTGAAACATATTCGAGTTCGGATATCTTTCATCGAAGGATTTTAGGATACTAAATTTACAATCTTGGCACGTCGATTTTATTTCTTCAATCCTTTATTAATCTGTTTATGTATATGACGATAGATAATCTTTTAGTAAGATAATCTAAATAAATTGAAGACATATTCTAACTAATCATTTTTAATCAGTCATAATTCTTGCAGTAGAATTTTCTAACATTTTCAGTTTTTTGAATATATAGTTCATTTAGTTAGTAAAAAATATTTGAATGAAGTTTTTAATTCTTATTAAGTTTAACATTAATTACAAAATTTTAAAATTTTCAAAAGTAATAAGCATTTTTATCTCACAACAAATTGTTATATGAAAAAAATTAGTGTATTCTAATTTTTAATCTTTTGATCATCTTCAATGCTTTTCAAAATACTTTTAACATAGGTCCGATTTATTTATAGAAGAATATGATAAGTTTCCAAAAATGGACCTAGCTAGCTGAAATTATGCAAATTCGATGAAATAGAAAAAAAAAAAAACATACATTAGACAGTTTATCAATTTACTTTTTACAGAATTGACTCAATAAATCCGTATATAGCTTAACAAAAATCCGTTTAAACAAACAATTCTATTTTTAGAAAAATATCATTAGCCTGAATAATATTGACTTATTTATGATTGCATTATTAATTGAAAATGATTCTCTCGACTATAAATCGATATAATCTAATATAAAAGATATCTGGTGAAACGCAAATTTCATGTGGGGTCGTTTACGTTCTAGCGAAGCTTATCGATCCTGGCTGAAAATGTTATATAATACTGTACTGTACTAGTTTGTATAAACTACTGCCATCTGTATCAAATATTGCACTATTCCTAGAAAAGTTTAATCAGCTCAAATTATATTAAATAATCGATAATAATCTTAGTAAGTTAAATGTACAATAATTGATCTATCTATACTTTTTTTTTTTTTATCTGCGAACGTAATTTTCGGAATAGATGTCCGATATAATTCGAATCAGCGATTTTTATATAGTACTCTTAAATTATTTGCTCACTCAAAAATTTATATAAAATTTATGAGTGATTACTTTATTTCTCTAAACAAGTGAAAATGAGATTAGAAACGTAATTTTAACAAAATTCATATATGTAACAATCAAATTTTTGCATTTTTCGGTTTGATTTTTTTATTTTTACCATTTGTTAACCTATATATATAAAATTTAAATTTATAAACGATTAGGAGAGATTTAAACGTGATCGGCATTTTCTTACATAATCTAGCTCATTCTAAACAAATGTCATTTAATTTAATCGATGATTAATGCAATGATTAATAATTGTTTAATGAAACATTTCAGTTCATTGTAGAAATATTAAACTGTGATTTTAATTCGTTTTAGGGGATTTTATGACTCCTAATCGAGAAATAGATCAGAAAATATGTTTGATATGTTTGATATGTTTATCGATTTTTTTTTATTCTACTTTAGACTTTTATATGTTAGAAAATATGTCACACAGACTGTTTTATGACATGTTTCACAACATGTCACAAAGCTAAAGTAAGGAATAGATAATTCATTCATTTATAGAATACAATAAACTTTGTATTGTATATGTATATATAATGTAAAACTACTCCTACATACTGATAAAATTTTCAGAATTTGACGAATGAATAATAATATAACACAAAGCGAATTTTTAAGCCTGTATTATTTTTCAGAAAAGTATTGATTAAAACGAATACCATTCTCAAAGTATGTTTAAATAGATCGATACTAAATTGATATAAATAAAATGTTTTAAAAATCTGAGACTTCAATTTCTTATTTACCATTCACAAACTTTCGGCGAAACTATTTCATCAAATAAATTTAGATAGTATAGTTAGCAAAACATAAAATTAATTTCATTAAATTTATAATACAATATTTTTTAATTCCATTTAAATAAAATAAAACATATTCTAAATCGCTTCTATTATATATGAAATGAAGCAACACAGTTAATTAAGATATATTTCAAGTAGGCCTATTATTTGAACTGACACAAAATGGACAACTCTTTCAGAAAAAGCTTTTCAAATTAGACTATTTCCGATAAAGTTACGATGAATTAAAATTTCAGAACTGTTCGTTATCCATTCATTTGACTTCATTTATCAAAGGGCGTCGCCACGAATATTTGTAAAGAACGGAAATTCCTTAGAATATCGTTTTCCAAAGTTTTTAGAATTTTATAGGAACTTTGGACAATGGTAGGATTTTAATAGGATTTCAAGAATTACAAAATATTTATTTAACTGAACCATCAATTTTTCTTTTTGAAATATCTATGTGCATTTGGTGTCAGTATTATACAGTACTGTATAGACTAATACTGACACCAAATGCACATAGGATATTCTAGTAATATTTATTAATGATCGCAATAATTTAAATATGGTTATATTTTAAATTTTATCATTCGCAAAATTATCTGCCAATTATTTATGATTAAAAGAAAAATATATGTTAAGTTATACATTTTTATTAGTGAGCTAAAATCACTTTTATTAAGTAGATTCTCTGATTAAATTTTTTTCGATGATTTTCTGATATAGATAAATTAATAGATTGTTAAACTTTAATATTTTTTTCAAAGTTTCATAAATTCAAATATTTTTCAAAAATAGCACTAGTGAAGACCCAAAGAAGGAAATCGACGCTACGTGCATCTGCCAAACACAGAATGGAGTCGAAGAAAGCAAATGGATTGTCTTGACACCTGGTGGTCAGGATTTGAATCAAAATGTAAACAATATGGAAACCGGTAATATTTTGTCATATATATTTTTAATATTATTATCAGTTACTATTTAAGAACAAAAATTTGTAATTAAATAATTTATTTCTAAATATGAATTTATCAAAATAAAATTTTTTCATATTTAACATTTAAGTAAAGGTTTTGTTGGATATTTCGAAATACTAGCCATAATGTATATTTAGTTTATTTTACGGATATTATTTTAATTATTCATTTACAATATAATAAATGTTCAAACTGTACATAATTCATCCTTGCTTTTTAATTAGATAAGCAGATTTTTTGAAGATATATTAGATTTTTATCAAACGTGAATTCAGAAACCAAAATATGGATTTTTTTAATTGATACAAAACAAATAACTTTTTATGATAGGTAGATAATCACTACGAATACAATTTATAATGAATTTTTCTAAAATTGGAAATCTGTAATGTTTGAGACACCAATTAATGTTTTAGATTTGGTCCAAATACTGAGAAAAATTTACTGACAATGATATTACTAAGTTATATTTGTATTTTTATGTTTGAATTTATTAATGATCTTTAATAATAAAAGATCATTATAAACCATCGTGTTTTTTTAGCAAAGTAAAAAATTTCTATGTCAAATGCAATCATTATCAAGTTAGGTAAAAATTTCTGTCATGTTTATGCTTAATAATTTTCTATATATTAACTTTAGTTTTGTTTATATGCATGATATATGTTGTTGATAACTTCAGAATCAAAAGATCTATAAAAATTTTTTAAATATTGCATATTACTATATATCATCTGAAAAGATTTTACAAGTTAGACTTAGTCCAATTTTAATTTTGGTTAATTGGATCAATAATCTAAACAAATCAACTTTATTTACTTTGTCATTACATGATACTGAACGTTAACTTAATGTGTAACATGACTTACCTGTATTATTTTTATAACTATTAATAAGTTATAAAAGTTATAAACAACTTTTTAAAAAATTTTTATGTTGAAAAAAATGAATACAATAAATATACAATAAGTGAATTGTGTTTAAATATTATCTGGGTACTATAGGGTATTCCGGATAAAAATCACAGTGGAGCCCCGTATTACGCGGAACGTATCTCCCGCATATACAGGATTCCATTGTATTGTAAACTAAGAGCTTTTTTCTTCTTGTTTTTGGTTAATTCAAAAATCAATTATATTAGTTTATAAAATATACTACCTCTGTCCCATAATAATAGTAGCAAAAGAAAATAAATATAGAATGCAACATTTATTATCAAAAACCTAAATTAAATTAAACAATAAATTAAAAATATTACTCCTTATTTTTATTTTCAGCGTTCAGATAGTTTCTGGATTTTTCAATAATTTCATCACTGCATTTTAAACTTGTAGGTAGGATCTCTTGGCTTCGAAGCTTTGCTTTCCCTATATGAGTGAACTTAAGAACTGAACAATCGCAACTTGATCTTTGCTTGAAAACTCTCTTTTTTTCACTCTTACTCTTACAATGGGTTAATATTCAACTGAAATAAAACAATTGATTTCGATCAGCGGATGAAATTAGAAAAACAGTTATAATTTGTAATAATTAGGCTAACCCAAAAATTGAAAGATTTGTCAAAACAAATGACAGATATCATGGGACATTGATTTTGATTGAAGGCTTCGCAATTTTGCGCTACAACATAACTTATAGCTGTATTCACCAATAATTCCCGTTTAAACATTCACTTGCTACTATTATTATGGGACAGAGGTAGTATTTCATTAAAGAAGGTGAATGTAATTTACCCATCGTCTCACGTAGTGTTTAAGAGCCAACTAAAGGATACCATCTTTTCTACCATTGGCTGCTATCCTTCTGACAGGATTATTTCTCTAATCTCAAATAGTCAGGGATTATGTCATTATAACTTATTCTCATAACGCAACTATGACGATGAAAGACAACATTTATTATATATACGCTAAAAATATATTAGATCTATACGCTTTCAAACAAACATCTGATTATTGATCTTACGTATGAGCTGCTAAATATTATAGCACTTGATTTTCGAATACTTTATGCAGAAATATGCAGAAAGTTCAATGTAATATTAATGGACACAAATAAAACAATACATCATTATTAAGAGTATTTTCACGTTGGCTTATCTTTCATTTACCAACAGTCGACTGATAGTCTGGAATATTGTATGTATTTATATGCTATATATATAGTATTCCAGACTATCAGTATTTATGATAATATATTTATATATGTACAGTATTGTATATATAAATATATTGTTATAAATTTTTTTTTATGACTGAACATTTATGATACTCTCTATTCTTATGAATAAAAAAATAAAGCACAATCAACATCATATTTCATATTTTAAAATATAAATATAGGAGGTTATTATTATGTAACAACTTAAATGAAACTTTTAAAATATATAGGTAAACGCTAGACCAGAAACTATAAAATTTGATATTTTGATATTCTAATTTTGGAGAGGAAATTGTGTTCATTCAGGAGGGTAGCTAGATAAAATCGATTAAAAGATGATGACTTTTATTTACCTAATTTAATAAAACTTATAAATAGAATTAATTAAAGTCATAAAGATCTTATTCTTGTTAAATTATACAAACTTTCTGAATTTTTCCAGTTTTGATGTAATAAGTTTATATGAGGTCATACAATAATTTAGACTTATCATAAATAATGCTAAGATCTATTAATATAATAAGACTAATCATAAAATAATTTAATTTATAATATAAATAAAACAAATATAGAATGCATAAAATTATTTGAGAGAGATTGGCACACTTTTTCAAAAATAACAATATTTCTATACTCTTTTTTCCGAAATTCTGATAGTTGCAGGCAATGTTCAATGGAGATTTTATTGTTATATATAAATTTTATATTCTATTCATAATCTAAATTAATCTAATTAATCACAGATTAACTTAGCAGATTGAAATCATCATATTGTATTCTTTTTCGTAATAAACACAATGTAATCCTATATAGTCCTGTATATATAGTATAACATATTTTAAGTAACAATTACAAATGTATAATTAAGAATAATTATTATAAAATAAATGAATTCTCAAATAATAATAATTTTATTAAGACAAAAAAATGAATCTATAATAAAATGCATAAAAATAACATTATAAACAATTTTACGATATTGTTTTTATAAACCATATTTTTTATGTCTACAAAACCTTTTTTTTAATAAACGATATGCAAAAATTAATATAAAAAAAAGATACAGTATAAGACAAACTTATAAATAATATTCTGAGAAAATTTGATTAGGAAAATGATATTTTGGCTTATTTAATCAGATAAGTAGTTGATCGGATTTGAAGAAAGCTTTTGAATTATGCTGAAAACCTTCGACCTTTAATAAATTGATTGGTTGATCTAACTAATTTTCTATCACTAGTTATTTATTACAGATTTATTAATGAAAGATGCATACTTAATTTTTTTACTTTAGTCCAAGATTATAATCCTGAAGAAGAATATTACCGTGCAATAGCTGCTAACGTAGTACGAGAATTATTGTTACAAAGAAAGAAGAAATCGGAAGAAAAAAAAATAACTCCTTTAGTACGAAGTGCCTTACGTTTACAATCTAGCCTTACACGAAAATCATTAAAAGAAGAAGGATTGTCTGGAATTAAACAAATAGTAAATTATATGCTTCATAAAAAAATAAAAAAATGTTAAATACATTTTTTAGTCATACAGAATGTAATTTTATAGATAAATAAAGATTGTATTGAAGGATATATGTTTGAAAATGAAGATATTCCGTGTGATTTGCCGGAAAGAGTGGTAGAATTAGTTGAATCGATGCTTAAAGAAGCAGAAAATGTGCAAGAATGGGATCAAAATGAAAGTAAAAAACGTTCAATACAAAATCCATGTATAACGTTTAATATATGGGATTATAATGGTCATCCAAAATATTTCATTTTACATCAGGTAAAATTTTAATTATTTATTTCAAATCAAATAATTATTTGTAAGAATATTTTTAATATTATATGGATGTACACTATTAAAATAAATACAGTAAAACCTCGATTTTACGGACCTCGATTCTACGGACTTCGGATTTTACGGACACCATCCTAAAAAATAAAATAAATAATATTAATATAATATTTTCATAAACTGTCTACAGCATTGAGATCCGCCAAGCTTCGATATGACTTCTACCCGATTTTTTTAGAACTATTGAAAAGGTGACTGTTTTCAACACGTGAAATTGCGGATACGGCGTATAAGAGTCGAAAAATTTGCTCAGTACCACAATGTACATCTAGAGCTGATAGCGAGATTAGTTTGCATTGTTTTCCAAAAGACCGAAAAATGAAAAATTCATGGAAAATAGTGTTGCAAACTGGAAAATAATACAGTTTTTAGGCATAAGTCACATTAATTAGTACTGGTATGTTGAAAATGCTAATTAATGTTCATA
>WUQG02145114.1:0-23918 GCA_011317285.2 Androctonus mauritanicus | reverse complement strand
AGCCAGAAAGCACTCCTGCATCTTTACGTTTACTTTAAGGTCCTTTAAGCTGGTTAAGAATACACTGACAGGATTGGATGAAATCTGTATGGAAAGTACAAAAGCTATAAAGGTTAGACTAGATGAGCATTAGAAATAGAGCAGCAGTATTGTGACAACATTAGCAAAACAATCTATGAAACATCATTAAGCATTGATTGAAGTGAAGCAGAAATTGTAAAGACTGCCCAGAATGCCCAAGTCAAAACATCAGAAGCTATAGAAATAGTCAAATGACTAGAAAACGCCTAGCTTTATTAATGACAATGCACTGAAACTACACCAATAACATGGACTTGGGCATTAGAAAACAATGTTTAAAATATAATAATTCCTTGAACATTCTTCTCTCTAGATTTATGCCTAAAAAAAAAATACATATGCAATTTATTTATATTATGAACTATATAATGCTACTCCACTAACCCATGGTAACATATATATGATATAAATGATCATTAGTCAGCATAGTGTATTTTTTTTTTTTTCTGTTTTCCTTTTTAAATTTTTTCTTTGTTAATATTAGTTAAATATAATTTAAATTATATTTATTTTATTTGTGTTATAATTTTATGCTTGCATTTGCTATTATTTAGTAGAATATGAATAAGTTACATATGAGAGTTTATACTAAAAACTAAAAAACTAATCTGTATACTGTAACCTTGATTACAGCAATTTTAAATTATATTTGAATCTTGCTCTTTTTAAGTGTAAAGTAATTTTCCTTTGCATTTTATTGCTGAAGATGGCCTTATCAGGCCAAAAGTGCTACAAAATGTAAAGTAATATCTAAATAAATGTGTTCTATCTCTAATTGAGCTTATCTGCATTTCTTGAAAACATGGAATATAATTAAGATGCACCATATTAGCAAAATACTGAAAAGTAAAATGCCATAAAATGAGATATGCCTATATATCGTGATCTATTAAGATATGTTAATAAGTTGTATACTGTTTTTACAATTAAGAAATATTAGATTTTTTTTATTTTTATATTCTGTTTTATTATCATAATACAAAAATAATTTGTAGAATAATAGTGTATCCAATGGCAGATTTATATAAGAACTATAATAGGGCTTGACCAAGGATCCCTAATCATATATCAGTTCCTTCAAATCCAGGGTTCCCAGAAAGTTATATCTGCCCCTGACTATATCATTTTAAAATTTAATACCTTTCGAATTTAATGCAACAATATTTCACTGCTATATAAAATTCAAATGATTTTTTAAATGGATAGTATATTATTTGCAAATTATTTTTATATTGCACTAATAAAACAGAAAAATTTTTTAAAAATCTCCCAATATTTTGAAATATTTTGGTGAAAAAATAATTTAAAATTTGTTGCTTTCAGAATATTCAATTAAAATGAAAAGTTATTTGACAATTATGAAATCAATATATTTCAGATAAAATTAATATTCATTATAAATTAATTTTGTGATGGTAATTTAATATGTTCCGCCTTTTTTGAAAACTCTACTTTACCATCTGATTTAAGTACTGTATATGTATTCTTATTGACTTGAAAATTTAAGATTACACTAATTTTTCTATTGCATATTTTCAGATTAATCATTAAATCTCATATTTTAATGATTATATTAGATTTCTTGTGTATATTCCTATATTGAATTATAATATACATGATCTAGATAATTTGTTGCATAATTGGCTTTAAAATTTTTTGTATAATCAGTTAAATAAACAGTTAGAAGCTGCTGATGATTGTATTCAATCGAAAGCACTCCTTCTTTTGTATTTAATCTTTAGTATATTAAAGTGAATTCCTGCCGTAGTGCTAAAGTTTTTGAGAATTTACCTAATCGGCAGTGTAACTGTTTATTTAACTGATTGCAATTTTTTATTTTAACTTTTTAGTAATATCTTATTAAAAGTTGATATATCATTGAAGTTTTAAGTTTATTGCAAATTCATTTTCTTGTTAGTCATCAAGTTTTCAGAATCAATTTTATTGAAGTTCTGTAGTAATAATATTACACTACTTCAATTATATTGGAAAATTTCTGAAAAATTAAGGCTGATGAGAAAATAAATTTGCAATAAACTAATGATACTGTTGAAAGCTTAATATTTTTTCCATGCCCACATTTTCAATTTTCAATAACATATTATAATGAATCCTTTTTTGGTTTAGTTGTCATTGCTGTCACTCACTATGCAATATTATTATTATTATCATTATTACTCTATATATATATATATATAATTAAGAATGTATATATTCCTTCTTTTAAAATAACCTTGTTTATATATATACAGAGTTATTCAAAAAGAAGGAATAGCTATGAAATTGTTATTGCAGACAAATGGTAAAAGATAAAAACACATACTTCACATCATTAGATAGAGGAAGAGTCAAGGTTTGATGCACTCAATATGCACCTTGACTCTTCCTCCTCTTCCTCCTGTAATATGACAAATATCGAAACAATAACCAGTTTTGTTTCACAACTGGTCGAAACAAAACTGATTATTTCGACCATGGTCTATGATTAATGTCAACTGGTCTATGATTTTTGATTCCACCATTGTGATAATTCAATTTTATATGACACCATCATCACTGAAGATAATCTCAAGTAAGACTGAAAATGTTTTAAAATAAAACTTATTCTCTACAATAAGAGATTCTCTATGGAGTTAATTTATGTTTAAATACAGATTGTTTTTTTTTAATAACACAATACTTTCATCATCCATCTTCACACCCAACTCATTCATACAGCTTCCTTCACACATGCATCCAAGTATATATTAAACAATCATGGGAACATCACAAACCCTTGATATTAATCTCTTTCCTGAAGTACAAAATTACTGTGATATGTTTTCATTTATTCTTAAATTTGCAGAGCTTTTAGCAGACATTGCTCTCATTACCTCAACAATCACAATACTTCTATTTCTATTCTCATCATCCTTTATTCAATCCAATTGTAATTCTATATTTGATAGTTCATTTTATTTTACTTTGACATTTGAAAATTAGGATATAGAATTTGCTGCATTAGTGATCAGCCCATAATGAATAGTTCAATGGGAGAGCCTTGAGAGTTTTAGATAATGCTGAGAATCACTTCATCTGGTTCTTATCATTTGGCTATTATGGCAGAACTTTTTACCAATTGATATTAATACCAAATACTATTGGTATTAATATCTCAGAAAGATTACTGGAACACACAATCCCTTTGCCACATAAAGATGTGATCCAAAAGAGGATATATGTAATCACTCCCTAATATACTTAATGGCTATGTTTTTTTTTGAAAATTTATGCAAGTCAAATTTTGTGTAAATTGAAAAAATAAATTTTTAACGAAAATTCTGGATTAAAAACTCCCAAGGCTACATAACTACAGTGATTGCACTTATATGACACTATGGTGTCATATTGTTCCTTAACTGAAAGGAAAGCAATGCCACATAGAATGATATCATACCAATAATATGATACTTAAGAGCAACAAACAATAATATACAAAAATATAAATAAGTAATATGATGTTCCAGTAATGTAAATTAACATGTTTGACTTGAACTTGTAACTGACAAATATAATAGATGTTTATATTCTATATTTGAAAAATATATAAAATATTTTCCTTAAATTAAGTTGAATTTATGTAAGTTGGGAAGAGGGCTGTATATATATAACAATATTTAATGATTGCTACCACTGTATGACTAATCTATGATGTTTAAAAGGAATTAAGTATAAATATGAAAAAATTATTAAAACATTAACAGCAATATATAGGTATGTATATAGTGAATCAAATTTGGAAACTATGCTATTGTTGAGTCTATTGTAATATCTACTCATGGAGAAAAATATTCCCAGTAAATAAAAACTTGTGTTCTATTCCTTGAAACTTTTCCTTATAAATCTGAGTTTATCCATTGATTATCATAGTTCCTCTTTAATTGATCAATCATTGATAATAAATGCATAAATTTATTGGCATTTTTTTCGTAAAATGCCAATAAATTAATGAACTTTGTTGAATTTTGTTTCAGACTGAAACAAAGTTCAACAAAAAACTTGTAATAGATGATACTTTGACATTTTTATTTGATGTAGAACTATCTTTTTCTCTTCTCTGGGTAAGGGTACCTCAGGAGCATGGATGCAATGAAAGTACATCACACTTTGAATATTTAAATTTTTGAAATTAATAATTTTAGATTAATAAATAATACATCATTAGATAGCATGTAGAGTCCTATTTATAACAAAATAATTTTCAACTTTCCACCACTTAAGTATTTGATGCAATACTATTAGAAGGTTAAGCTAAATTTTTTTTTGAAATGCTGTTAAAATTCAGGAAAAATTACTATAAGAACTAATAAAAGTCAATCAGTGAACATGGAAAGTTTCAAATGGAAAACCAGTACAGTTTAATCTTTAAAAAAGTTTTTGACTAAACTGTCCTGGAAAGAACATAATCCAGTACAAACCTGAAGATTTGAGAGCAGGTGATGTTGCCATATACAAGAAGAATGGAGCTAGCATAATGGCAATGCCCAATATACTAAGAAAAATTGCTGGAAAATATGATAGATGATTTGCTGCTGCAGACAAATATGGAGACATGCAGCAGAGGCAATAATTGGCAACAAGAAATGTTTGTTAGTGTCTTTCACATAAATCTCAATATCTCCTTGGAGAACATAGAATTATTCATTTCTCTCAATTTATTTGCTTACAGCCCAACATAAAATAAGTTCAAAACTATGTCAACTGTCTCTTTGCAAAATATTTCAATGATGTAGAACTAGTGAGATAGTGCCATGAAATAGTGACAATTGATATAATCAGTAATGCAGGTTGTGGCACAGTTGTTACTGTATCTCTCTATATTTTTAATAAGAATACATTTTTATAAAAATTTTGGCTCTATTTTATTGTTAAAATAAGTATGGTATTTTAAAAAAAGAAAAATATTTATAAGAATAAAACATATATATGTTTTTTTTATTCAATTAAAGCAAAAAAAAAAAAAAAACACACACACGCATGCACACATGCACATATATATATTAACTAATGTTGTTATTATAATGAAAAATTCAAATGTGACAACTGAATTATATATTCCTTGCAAATTATATATCTGAAAATTTATTGACTGAAATTTAATCATAGCTAACATTTTCATCTGTAAAATGCTGTAATTCAAAATCCTTCTTATTAATCTTCAGTCTGTTAAAAAGATTTTTTTGTTTTGTTCCCTATTCAGTGATGGGATTATTTCAGGAAATGGTACTGTTTACTTAAAAGATTAATAAAATTTTTTTAATTAAAAATGTAAAAAAAAATTTAAGCAAAGCAAAGCTCTCGTAGAAGTCAAAAATATTTATTTTGGAAAGTTTTTTGATTTGATTTGATTTCTTTTTACAAAATTAAAATCCATTATTCTCTAGAAAACAAATGTTTTAGAGGAATATTTGTTGACTGGAGAATAATGGATTGTAATTTAAAAACATTTGTTAATAAAACAAATATTTTGAATCGAATCAGATACATTTCAAATATAAATATTTTTGACTGTCATGAGAGTTGTTTAATTTAATCACAGAGATCTTTTACTCTTATAAAATATTTTTGTTTTTTTACAGTGGACAAAGATAAAATATACAGTAGACAATCTTCTGCTCCTGTGTTGAAACGCAAAAGCTTTAAACTTATAGCAGGAATTCATGGTGGACCATTAACACATTTGCCTAATAACTTTTATTCAGGTACTTTTTATTTAAAATATTTCATTATTCTATTAACCAATTATAAATGCACTAATGCCTTTTTGTTATTTAATTCTAACACTGATTCATTACTTTTAACAACCATAAAAGTCAATTGTTTGGTTTTTCATATACAGTGAGATTTCTTAGATTATTTCCTGGAAGTTAGAATACAAAATCATAATACTCACAAATACCAATAATAATAATAATCTAAATTCAGCCTAACAGTTTTAACGATTCTGCAAATCCAGAGTCTGGCCTGAGCTCAGGTCTTTTTACTATTTCCTAAAATAGATTGGTTTGATTTGATATATTTATCAATAACTAACATCTACCCAACAAAAACAAACAACTGGAAAACTTATGGCTTAACATATCAAACAAATGTTAGACCTAAATAGCAAAAAGTGAGGTTAGAAAATAATACTAATAAATTGAATAAATTCTCAAAACAAAATTAAATAATAAAAATATAAATTTATTTGACTCAAAAGTACTTACAAAAGGGGTAACCAAAGCTTTATTTAAGCAGTAATAAAGCACAAATCAAGTTATCAGTATAACCTTAAATATTAATTAATTCTAATACCTCCACCTCCAATACAAATTTTTAAGTCATGGTTGATCTTAACAAGAAATTCAAGAAAGTTAGAAGTCACTCAGGAGCTTTACTTGTGAGGTTGTCTCAGCAGCTCAACAGTGAGGTATTTTGCATTTTCAATACAAAATACCTCACTGTGTCAGTCGATGCTTAGACTTTTTGCACGAGTGATTTTTACAGTACTGAGCTTGTCTCATTTCATATGTTGTGAAATAAGTTCAAATTTCTTAGTTTACAGAATAATCAATTCATGTCATCCTCTTTACAAATTAATTATGTACCAAATAAAATATCGATAAAAGATCATTCTTATATTCTCACATTGGATCAGTGGTAAATTATTAGGTAGATTGGATGACATCAAAAACTGAGAGAGTTCGTCAGGAGACAGATTTCCAGTCCCTAACTTTTAACTGATGAGATAGAGAACATGAAAAGTGAGTTAACTGTTAAACTAAAATATAATACATTAAATAATAATGAAAATAATGAAAAATAATAAAGTGCATATTAAAATAATAATAGGATAGAGTAGACTTAACTTCTTCACAAGAAGACTGATCAGGCAGAACTCTGGAACTTGCAGAGCATTTGTCATTATGTTAAATTGTAATTATTGATAATTTTGAATATTGCAACTTTGCAAATTTTATTCTGATCAGAAAATTGATCAAAGTTATTCTGACAAAATTTGTTAGAATAAGCTTTCATTCTTTTTGATATTATTTATTAATGAACTTTACTGTTTTTTATTTTATTTTCATATCAGAAATAATCTATTTTTTGACTATTGATAATCAGATATTTAAATATAATGAACAATAATATCAGTATATGGTGTACTCAACAATTTATAGCAGTTTATTATTTAATAATGTAATCAAAATTTTAAATATAGGAGTCTCTCAATTTATGATACAGTTGCATTCAATAATTTTTGTCATAGTTCAAATCTGTCATAACTCTGAACACAATTTTCCATAGGTGCAATGTTATAAATGGGAGTGTTTCGTTCCCCAACCACCAAAACTCAAAAATTCAATATAATTTTAAATAGTAGTAATGAACAGTAATGTTGAATAAATGCTGTTTATTCTTTAAACAAAGAAATTATGTATTTCATGCTTATCAGAACTTTATATGGGTAAAATTAAAGAAAACACAATGCAAAAATAAAGACAGAATGTTTAAGTTATTTTCCTGTGTCCACTAAAGTATCTATCATCATCTGCTGGTAAAATTGTCATTTACACTTGGAAGCATCCAAAAAAAATTCCAGATTTTACATATTTTTTTTCAGGATTGATTTAGGCCCTGTCAAATTTGTTGAATCCATCCTTTAATCTTCTAGTTGATCCCACCATAGATGTTAGACAGTCTGTGGAGGATTCTAAAAGTGACTGCTGCCAAAAGTATCCATTAGCAGATTAATTCAAATTAATCTAACCAAGTTTCTAGCAGATATAAGTAGTTATTTTTTAATGAAATTTCCCATTAGCTGACTATTACATAATTGTATCCATTCTAGACCTAACTATGAACTTCCACATCTGTGATAGAGCCAGTAGGACTTTACAGTAGATGATTCAATCTCAGGTGGATCCATCAAAAATTTTCCAAAAACATAGAATATGAATTCCATGCTACCATGCATTTAGATTGAAGTTGAATGAGTAGAGTCTGGAAGCTTAAAAATTCTGGAGGTATGAGACCCAAAATTAAATACAAATACTGCATGGTGAAAATACAACATTTTCATCCTGAAAATAACCCAGCCATCCAATTGATTAGCTGCCATTATTTCAAAACCATTGGTGGCAGCCATCATAAGTAGGACTGTCATAAGTTGGGGACTTCCTGTATTTATTTAAATTATAATCTAATATTTATTAAAGATAGTATATTTAAAGAAAGATTTGTGCTTATACAAAAATAAATATTACTGTGTTTAAGAAAATAGACACCTCTATTCCTAAACAACAATTAAAGCATAGCTGCTGCTCTAATTGTTGTATTAATATTTATATATCTAGAAAGTCAAGGAAAAGAGATGGCACAGGAAGAATCTCATCTACTGCATATAGTGCAAAGGTGCTTGGATATGGAAGATCACGATAAAGAAACATCACATCTGTTGATATTTGTTTTGATGCAAGTTAGTAAACATACATATATACTTTAAACAATAAAATATAGAATTCAAACAATAAAATATAGAATTTAAAATTAAAGGTAAATTTTAATTATAGGTAAATTTTTGAATTTTTACCTATTTATTTAATTTTGAAATCTTATTCTTGAATTTTAGTTAAGTGGAATATATTGAATAATTAAAATTTGAATTTATATTCCTTAAAATATAAATTTATTTTTTACATCTTTTAGAAAAATTTTTACAAAGAATTAAAGTTTTTAAACAAACAGAAGTTTGATATAATTAACATGATTATATTTAAATAACTATGTTATTATTTAATGCTAATAAAAAATATATATAACGAAAATACTTATGTAAATAAATAAAACAAACAGTTCTCATAGCAATTAAGAATATTTTATTTTAGCACAAATAATGGATTCTGAATACAATAGAATCTTGGTTTAACAGATTTTAGATTTAACAGACAATAATTGAATTAAATTTTTATTTGGTTTTCAACGAATATTTGAATTCCCATGGAAAACAGTAGACAATAATAGTGTTTATCAACATTTTGTTATATAGAAGGAATGTGAATGTTATCCTATGGAGATTAGGCTTAACAGATTGTCATTGTTAGAAAATTTGCACACATTTATTTAGATAACTGCATTTTATGAAGAGGAAAATATAAATGTAATATCCATATTTCTTTTAAGACTATGTCCTTTTACTTTAGTCTTCAAATTATTAATATCAATACCACCTTCAAGCAAGAAAAAATTAATTTGTTTTGATTATTTACAAAAATGTTTTTGGCTTATTCAGATGATATTTTCATTTGTCCCTTTTTATACTTAAAAATTCATAATAGACAATTTTCTAATGGAATACAGCAAATTAATTTTATAGTTTGAAAGAATATTCTCTATTCCCATGGTATTACAGCACTTTCAATACTCTAGCATTCTTACATCACATCTTTTGCTAAATTAACAAATATACCTATATTCTATAAATATATAATCAAATTTATATATAGATATAATTCTTAAATTATCAAAAGATGATCAATTTACACTACTATATTTTTAAAACATTTGCTTTAATGGACTTTCATCATTAATGGACATCCTTTTCTCAATTAGTATGCTAAACTGCAGTTTTATTGCATTTTTAATTCTTCCATTATTTGTTAATCAAAATAATTAAATCTTTCATAAATTATAGTCTTTTTAAATAATTATTATTATTTCTATTATTCTATTTTAAATATTTAATTCTAATTTATAGCCATTAGCCAACAATGCAAATAAAGACTTTCCTAATTTATATTTATTTAATAAAGAAAATTGTTTATAAATATTTTAGTTTCTTGCAACGCCTGATCAGTCTCATCCATCTGAAGGAAAAGTAATTGGAAGAAATCAGGTAAAAGAATTTTTAATTAAGTAATAATAATTAATACTTTTAATTTTCTTTGTTTATTATATTTTAATAATTAAAATTAGAATTTAATATTTTTTTCATCAAAATCAATGTATCTTTCATTAAAAATAAACTTCAGTATGAAAGAATTACTTGAATATAATGGTTCCAAAATATCTAGATCATTTTAACCTGTATATTTACTTATATATTTATACATTTTCATCTAGTTACAAATTGCAGATTGTTACTATTATTAAACAGGGCCAGTGCAATGGTACTTGGTGCCTCAAGGTAAAGAAAAATTCTGCACCTCTTATCAATATGTACTTACATACTTGTACATAGTCAAATTTGAAATAAAAAAAATTTTTATTGACTTTTTTTAATTAACAAACAATATTAAAATTGCAAAAGAATATGAAAATAAAGTTTTTTCTTTGACTATATTAAATATCAGTAATGACCGAGTAGCAGTAATTTTTCAAATCATTGTTGATCGAAAAATTACTACTACTAATGTTTCCAGCTCTTGTTGAATTAAATATCAACATTGCTCTTATTTGTTCTCTCTTCAGCTTCTGGCAAACAAACATATATGAAATTTGATCCAAACAAAAAATATAATAACTAATAACACATAATTTTGGAAAAGGAGAATACAATATTATTCTGAAGATAATTTTGACACATCTTCCTACAACTATAAAAGTGTCACATACCAGATTGAATATGTAAAAAAAATACAAAAATCAATTGGTAAATAAGCAAGTTAGGAATTTTCGATTTTTCACCCGAGCGGCTCAGGTGGAAAATCTTGCAAATGAATGGCAGTTTCATCCAATCAACAAGTACTCCATTGTTCTGGCACCCCTAAGCAGTCAAGGTTGCCTGTTAATAAAACTGGCTCTATTATTACATATAAGACAAATATTAAATTTGTTGTTATTTTAAGACTAATAAAATTGTAATGATAATTTTCAAAAATAAATTTCTATGCCTATTGAATATAAAATGCATTATAAAACATTATATAGTATAATCCAGATATTATGTTGTTGCATTTTATGTTTTCTTGTGATATATATTTAAAATGTTTAAGCCCAATTCATCATCATACAAATTAATGCAAAATTTTCTCAAAATTTACAATATTATAAAATTGAAGTTCCCACATTTTATGACATATTAGAAACTTAATTGTAATATATTTACTTTGCTTTTACAATTCTTACAGTGAATTTTGTGCACATGAATTTGTGCATGCATAAAATGAATGTGATAGCTTTGTAACTTTGGTAACAAGTCACTTCTCCATTACATTTTTTTTCCTGCTCGTGTTTATATTTGCTTTTATTCTCATCTACCAGATGGATTTGAATTTTAATACTAAAATTTTCATCACATTTTATTGAATAATTTTGTTATTGAAGGAATTTTTTTACAATTATATTTTGCTTTTCAAAAATAGAAAAAATTACAGATATTCTTTATTATTATATTATTATAGATTCCCCTATTTACATAGTTAATTCGTTTTGGAAATTTTTGAGACTTTTAAAAATTGCATAAATGCAACAGTCTTAAATTTGATATATTTATGAATATTCACATTTATCAACAGAATATCTAAATAAAAATAGTGAGTATAAATATGAAAATTTTAAATCGTAAATTGATATTTGTGCAAAAAAAATAAATTGTTTAATAAATTTTTTAATATTTTGTAGAGAGTCAGCATAAAAAAATATATGCATCCATATATTTCTGAAACCAGATAACACAAAGCTGTGTAAATCAGATAGTTACTATATTTATCATGCAATTATAAAGTTTTCCTTGATTTCAGGATTTCCAGTTGATTACTTTTGAATAATATTTGCATATACTATTAAATGGAAAAATCTCTTGGTTAATAATTAGCAATAATAATTATAATAGAAATTAATTATTTTAGGCAATTATAAGTAATTCTCTAATTAAAGATAGCCAAGATTCAAACTTTTGTAAAAATGAATTTTTTAAAATTTGAATTTTACAAAATTTGCACAGAAATATTAAAAATTATGATAGTCCAATGCTTTAATAGAAAAAGGTTCCTAAAAATTGCAATGTTAACTGAAACAAAAAAACCTCATTGACCTAGTGTATAAATTCCAAGGGGTGGGTTCCATATTTGATCCTGGGTCCTCTGAGTGGAAAGCCAAACACTTTGGCTTTCCATTATGTTTAGTAACTAAACTTTAGTTTAATGTCCTGTGTGTTGTATAGTTTAATTAATGTATTTGTTCATAGACAATATTTTATACTTCAGTTAGTGTTCATATAAAATATGACTACCTTGTTTCTATAAATTATAGGTTTCCACTTCTTTTTCTCTCTCTTATGAAAGGAAATGTAAGACTTTATTCCATTTTGCTTCCTTAAAATTTTTAATTTTTTTATTAATTTAATTTAATTATTTTGACGACAACATAATGAAATGATATTAAGTGAGGTGACATTAAACGAGGATCCACTGTATTTTAGTTATTACAATAAGACAGAGTTTTTGTTAGGAAAACCTTTCCTTATTTAAAAATCAAATTTAATGAAACCTTCTGATATAAATTACAGTACTAAGAGAAATTGCAACAATCATTTTAATCTCTGTTATTAATATAACTTATTATTAATTTAATGATAATAGGTAAAATATAGAGATTGAGAATGAACAACTATTCTATAAAATTATGACAAACAATTGATGTCATATTTTGTCATTGACAAATTATGACACCAATTATGATCATATATTTGAAAAATATATATAATTTGCTTATCTTTATTTGTGCCTATATTTAAATTGCAAACATAAAAGTTATCACCATTAAACTGTAATAAGAATTTACACTTTATTTTAAGCATTTAGTTCTTCGGCATATTAATTTATTGATGGGTTATAGTCCAACGGAGAAAGGTTTTCTTATTCCACCTTACAAATTAAGGTAAGTTTTTAAAATTTATTTTACTTTCTTTAATGTTTTATATACAGAAACAGTAAAATTCAACTTTTGAGGATTGATAAATCCTAGACTTTAGATTATTATTCTCATATCATCAGCAAAAATGCCAATATAAAAATATGTGACTGACTGTATAGAAAAAAAAGGAGTTTTCAAAATATATTTATTATTCAACAACAAACAATTTTTCATTAAAATTAATTTACTTTCATAACAACAAGTATTTGTTAAAGGTACACTTATGAGTTTCTCTCAAATATGATTTCTCTGGTAGGAAACAATAAAAAATTTTTTCAGCAGAAAGATTATTCCTCAAAAAAAAAAAAAAAAAAAAAAAAAATACAATAGTTTTCTTCTGTATTATTATTTATAATCATTATTAAATAATTGTTATTAAACTTATCAAGTAACTAGAATATTAATATTATATTAGCAAAACTCTATTTTTTTTCTTTTCAATTTATAAAAATATTTTTTTCAATAAATTTGTTAATTTTTCATTAAAAGTTTTCAGTATAAATTTATTTTTTACACCTGCTATCAATGAAATATGTTTCTTTTATGAATTTATAAAATAAAATTTTAAAAATATTGAGTATTTTTAAACAGTTTTATTATGATAAAAGTTTTATTGAATGTTGTCTGATATATTCCTGCAAATGGTTTTATAAAATTTCTTTGAATCTATCATTTTTAACTCCTGTGACAAATCCCAGAATTATTATGCTAACAATGATCTTTGGAATCATTTTCATTTTCTTTCAGCCATTGTTATGTCACTGTCTTTATTCATTACTGTGACAACAATTATGATAGAATTTAAAAAACATTAAATAATATACAAAGTTCTTTTATAAATTATTTATTTTTGATATTTGTCAATATTTAATACTAAAATGTGAATAAATTTATCTGTCTTAAATGTATAACAAAATTTTATTGTTACTACATAATAAATTATAGTTTTTTTTACAGAAGTATTTCATATAAATTGTTTTAAAAAAGAAAATTTTCAATTATAATAATTTTTATATTTTTATTAATATTCTCATTCTTTCTGAAATTTTTATAAATTAAATTCCATTAACGTTTTTAATTATATAGAACTTGTCATATACAATATAAGATTTTCAAAATAATTGTTTCTAGTCTATCATAATCATTGAATCTAGACTTAATTAGAAAATATTAGATAATATAAAACAAAGATTGCCCATATATGATGATATATAATTATGAAATTTACAGTAATTAAAGAATTATATATTTTATATAGATCATCTGCAGTATTTAATCCTTTCATCACATCAATGGCAAAGGTAATTATTTATATTTGTTTAAAATTAATATGTCTCTAGTTAATTTATAACAAAACAAACAGAATAAAAACATTAAATAAGAAAAATAGCATTTAATACATTTTTCATTTATTAATTAATTTAAGATTTAAATAACTTTTTAAATGGATAGTAAATTTTAGATTACAGAATGTTTCATCTTCAATTGAAGAGATTAAACTTATTGTTTAATAAAATATAGAAAATAAAAGACAAACAGATTATTATTATTATTATTTACTGATTGATTTTATTAACAATAATACATACTGTTGGTAAAGTGAATTTTATATTTTAAGGAAGTTATCAAAGTGGATTTTTGCTGGCCAGAGCAAAGATTTTAGGAAATATAAAACTAATGGTTATTTGTTTGATTGTTTCTTCAATTCTTTTTGAGGGAATCATAATATTACAATACATATCAATTTACAGGACTTCTTAAAAGATCTGGCCAAATTTAAATCACAGATGCTACTTGCAAAGCAAAAAATTCCATATAAATATAGTTTCAGAAATGTTTCCTTTTCAAGATAAAACTGAGTATAAAAGCATACAATTTAATAGGCCTGTTAGTCCATGATGGTTATAATAAATTGAGGTCTACAATCAACTGTAACAAAACGAACTGTATATTAATCATAATACTTCAAGTACTGGGGCAGTTTGTGAATAGCTGGAAATAAATCTTGATTTTGTTCTCTTTTGTAAGGATTATGTATACAATCTATGCTTTTACATTCTGTGTTATCTTGAAAAGAAAGCACATCTGGATCCATGTTTATATTGACTTTTTGATGAATTATATCTGTGATTTAAATTTGTCTAAATCTTCATACTCTGTATGCATTAAATCACAAATTTCAGATTCAAATAATGAAGTTTTACTGTATTTATTTATAACTAGCCAATTAGCGAGAATTAATATACTCAAAGACAAATTACTTCATTAAATACAAAGTAGCACTTTCGGAATTCTTATATTCCCTCTTCAGTTTTAACAACAAAATTAATTCTGTTCTAATTCATTAAAACAATGTAAATTTAATTTTTTTATTGTTTAATAAAATATAAATAATTATTATTATTTACTGATTGATTTTATTAACAATAACACATATTGTTCAACAGACAGATACAAAAAGGATATTTTTTAATTAAATCTATGCTCATTGATTATGATAGTCTGACTGACTATTTATTTCGAGAATCTTATGTATAACAAGTCAGTCAGATTATCATAATCAATGAGCATAGATTTAATTAAAAAATATCGTTTTTGTATCTGTCTGATGATCATTTTTTTAAATAAATATTTGCAGACTTATTATTGTGCAAAGACAAATCTTTTCATTGCTTGCTTTTCTTTGCATCATCTAAAGATTTATATGATATGAAACATAAATCAATCTTTCTCCATAATTTTCTTTATCCTCTTGTTTATAATGGGAGAGGTGATAACTTCATTTTGCATTTAAATTTGTCATTGTGATATTATTAAGATCTCTATATTTATTCCAGGAAAATTATGTCTAGGATAGATTCATAGATAATCAAAAGATCTGTAATGATAAAATTGATAGACTGCAATGGAAATCTTTTGATGAATATATGGAATCTGCACAATTTAAGGTTCTATATTGAAAATTATTGGATTTTTTTTCAAACACTAAATATGGATAAGTCATAGATATGAAAATTATTTTTAAACTATAATGGTTCCACTAAATCTTTAAATTAAGAAGCTTAAATATCTACAAATAACAATTAATTTTCAGGAAGTTATTTAGGAATTATATTTTTACATTTTATCTATCAAATATTTTGATAAATTTCTCTAAGGAAGATTATAATTTCATATCATTCAATTTTTAATATTTGTATAGTTCATTCCATATCTTTTATTATAAATTTTTATAATAATAATAATAAAATAATACTTTTAAAAATTGTAATGTTAATTTATTTTACAGGTTCTTGATTTTAATTTTAAAATGGGAACACTTTTGTTGCAAATATGTCTACCAGTATTAATATATTGTCCATCTCCACAAAGATTTTCTCATGAGCCACAACCTCCAAATTATTCTTTGTGGCTTCTTCATCCATATATACGGCATTCGTGGCTAATAGCTGTTATGGTTATTATGTACAAGGTCTGTTATTTGTCTTACAAATTCTTAATTTAATAAATTTTTTCTTATATAAATTTTTAATTCTTTCTCAGTATAATTATACTGTTCCCCCACAATCAAAACAAATTGAGATATTAATACATATTATTTTAAATACCTTGAATTCACATCAGCATCAATGTAAAAGTATTGTAGAACCAGTTTTTAGTCCAACCCACTCTAGATCAAGAGGTAAATATATATATTAAATTTATCTATTTAAAGCAAAATTTAAAATATATGTTTAAATAACTTTAGATCTTAGCACAACATTTGATTTAGAAAATATTCAAGAAAGAGGCTCACCTCCCTTTGAACCTCCCTTAACAACAGAAGAAAGCAAAGTTTCAGTTACAGGTTCTCAAGCCTATTTTTATAAATTAGGTGGATTAGATGTTGAAGAAAATGAATTTGAAAAAGATGGTCAAAAGATCAGTAATGATAAAATTGATAAGCAACAATGGAAATTGTGGAAACCTTTAGATACAAGTTGTTCTAGTGATGGTGAAGATATGGAACCTGAATTAGAAGCCATACCAGAAAGTCCAAAATCTGAAACTTCAGATACTAAAAAGATTTCAGAATGTTGTGAGTTTAATGTGATTCCAAGTGAACAGTTAAAAGAACAAGCTACAGTAAGATTGGTTTCTGAAAAAGCTGTTGCATCTGAGAAAGTTACTATTTTAGACCCATTAATTGAATTATCTGCTGAAACACAAGTTGTTGTAGACAAAGAACCAAAAACATTTGAGAATCTTACTCATAAACAATTCTATATTAATAAAGGACTTTTTGGAGATAATCTTAGGAATATTAATGAATCACAAATTATTGAAAAATCTCTACATGAACATATGGAGAAAGATTCATTTGATGTGAAAGAAAATATAAATCAATGTTTAGATGATGAAGAGAGAAAACAAGGAACAGATTTATTTTTGTCTTTACACAATAATAAATCTGCAGATATTTATTCAAAGAATGATCATCAACCCGACATAAAAATTGATATTCCATTTGATGCTCAGTCTGCAACAAATCAAAAAATTTTAGATGATAAATCTTGTCTTAATGAAAATTTATCAAAAATTTTGCCAGCTGTTGAAAATAAAGAAATCGTTTTAACAGATATTAAGCCTGAAAGTATTTCAGTTGATACTATTAAAGATAGTAAAGAAAGAGATTTAGTACATGAGAAGGAAGAATTAATAGATAGAAAAGACATATCTAAAGATATTTCAAGTAAAAAAGAAATTGAATCTGATTTAATTGATAAAAAATTTGGAAAAAAAGATCTTCATCCTAAACTAGAAGAAAAGAGTTCATTAACAGCAGCAATTGAATCTAGTTTTGAATCCAAAATATTAACAAGAAAACTTTCTCGAGAATCATATAAGGAATCAGTTTCTCATGAAAATCAGTCATTGAATGAAGATACAAGAAAAACTACTCAACAGACAATGGCAATAAAACCATGGAAAATAAATTTTCATTCACCAATTTCTCTTCATTCATTCATTCCTAAACCTACATTGGAACGTCTATTACCTATTGGTTTTGTAAAAGATTCTGAAGTTCAGAATCCTAATAAATTAGATGAGCACAAACCTGAATGTGAATTAGATGAACCTGATGAATCTATTAGTTTGGAAACTTCAATTGCAGATGATACTCAAAAATCTGATTCAAGTGTAAGTACATTACCCGAACTGATATCATTACAGGTATTGAAACCTCAAAATTTGGATGTACCAGTTCCTGAAAGGTTACTTCCAGTGGGTATAATCAAAAAAGAAAATGAAGAGCAAGAAGAGTTGAATAATTCAGATGTAACTGTTTCTAAATTTGATGATAAATTGGATGCTGGTGATGTTCAAACTACTGATGTTGAGGTAAAGATTGGAGACAATGGTGATAAAATTGTTGATGTCAAGACTGTCGATATTGAAGTTAAGGCTGTTGAAATAAAAAGTGATGATGATTTTAAAAATGTTGCTTCATCTATTGATGACACTAGTTTGTTATTGAAAAAAAAATTGTCACTAGATATATCCAAAACTGATGATGGTAGTAAAAAAATCAATTCTGAATCTTTATCATTAGACGATACAATAGAAATTTTGAATGATGAAATAGAAACTCAAGTTCAGAAAGATGCCAATGAAAGTTTAAGAACTGTTGATGATGATATTAAAGAATCAATACTGAACCAATTAATTATAAAGCCTAATGATACAAAATATGACATTCTACCTTCGTTAAATAAAATGGAATCTATAGAAAATGAAAATATTGAAAAATCTGATTATGATAGTCATATTTTGAATGTACCAAAAGAATCAAAAGGCATATTTGATGATGACAAGTATAAATTTGGTGAAGTGCAAATTCCATTTCCATGTTTTAGTAAACAAGATAGCATTGAAAATAAAGTAAATGAAGGCCCTATACTTGCATCTGAAGACAAAGGTGAGTCAAATTGAAAGAGATTTAAAAATTATTTAAGCCTTTATTAGAATCTTCTGCATTAAAATAGTTTCTGATGATGCTAAAGGAAGATTACATTATCGTCAACGAAAACAGAGAAAAACTGGATTAAGTAATATAGAAACACAAAGAGCTGATATCCATCCAGGAATTTCTAGGTAATTAAATAAAAATTTAGTTTTTAATTTAGATTTGTTATTGAAATGTTTTATTTTGTTAAAAATATAAGGCGGGCACGTAAAACTGAAAGTGGAAATGTTGGAACTATGGGATTTTCGTCAAAGCGTTCCAGTACAAGTCAACCATCTAGTGGACGACATTCTGAGGATAAAATTTTAGATAGATGCAATGATTGTGGGGGATTATTAGAAGAATACAGTGATGAAGAACTAGGATTGTGTATTGTCATTCTATCTACATTTGTACATCGAGAACCAGCATTAGCTGCACCGCTACTCCCAGAAATGTTAAAAGCTGTTGTGAGGTGTGCTTTAATTAACATATGAAAGTTTGAAATTTTATGATCAAAATTTTTAAACAGTAATTTTTTCAGAATTGCATCTTGTTCATTGTACACATGGCAGTCTGAAAGGTAAATCTGTTTTTAAATTGATATATCTTTTATAAACTGATATGATTGGTTATATTTTGAAATTTTCTTATCTAATAGCAATACACACTTACCTGGAAGTGCAGTCAGTGTAGCTAGACAATTTCTGCGTTGTACTCTGCATCAATTGGCACCAAATGATATATTTGTACAAATATTTCAATCACAATTTGGTAATTTAACTTTATTTAAAAATTTTTGTTCAATAATTCAAATTTTTTTTACCATTAAAGTAAACATTTCAACCATTTTGATGATCTTTCAAGAGGAATAGTAGTAATTATAAAACATAAAAAATTATTCATAATTCACAAATCAACTCAACCCAGAAAAAAATTCATTTTCTTGTAATAAACAGATGATCCAAACTTGAATTTTCTCTCAGATAAGTTTAAACTACATTCTTAAAAGTCTTATTAAATGCTGTTAACCAGTTTTAAGAGTGATGGAAAATTATTTTGGCACCAAAAGAGATTGTGTGAGGATTCAGAATATACTCCAAAATAAATCATTCAAAATGTCTGATTTTATTAAAATGTTCTGTTAATAATTAAAAATATTAAAATGGGGTTAAAATATATTTTATGTGATTAAAATGTTCCTTGAAAATGCTTTTAAATCAAATTGTCAAAATTGAGGTCTGAATTGCTATTACTTTTTATTACATTCCTGAGCCAAAAAAATGGCACTGTTTTTGTGAAATATGTTCAAATATCATCTGATTATATAAACGATGGCAAAATAACTTCTATCATTAGCTATAATAAAACAATCTAAATAACAGGTTTTTCAGAGACTCTTACAAAGCCATTGCCAGCATGCAAATATTATAAAAACTTCCATTAGTACAGATTGATAAACTATCATTTATTACCTGGAATATTCAGGATCATTTCTGAGTCCTATATCTGCATATGCATTTAAAGAAAGCCAGGTCCAGCCCATCAAACCCCTATCAAAGATAGCCATTAGGTAAAGCAATCATTTACCACCTTGGTGGATCCAGATTCCATACTTCAAAATTTTTCAGGAGGGGTCTAGGCATGGCCTGTTGAACCCATCCTTTAATCTCCCAGTTGATCCTATCATACCCTGTTCACACTATGCAATATAAACCAGTTTGTAAATGATCATGTTCAAAATTTACCCAGTTTGAGGGAAGGCCTCATTCATATTACAATATTGTTTAAACTGTTTACATTACACAGTGACTTCTGGTGTTGAATAATATACTTCCACTTCTGAGGGATACATATGGGGCTATCGCTTTCCTCCATTTCTTTCAAAGGAATAAAATCATCTTAAATTATAATTAAAGCTTTAAATATGTTAACTATAAATAAATATATATAAAATTAGAATAAAATTTTCATCAAAATGCTATTTACAAGTTTTTATCAAGCAATTTAACTTCCAAAGTGAGAGAAAAAATAATGGCAGCACTTCCTGTTTTATCCCGAATCAACATCCAATCAGGAATGAGTTTCAGTTTGAACTCTATAGACCTTTCTCATTACAGTTTGCACTAGTGTGTGACATTTTCAAAGAAGTTTGGCTATCCACATTTATGAGATTAAACAAGTTCTAAACTTGAACTGGTTTATATTGCATAGTGTAAACAGAATATTAGGGGTCAACTGGAAGATTAAAGGATGCTATTTTCTAGTCTTTGATTAAAAAACAGCATAAAAACTGGAAAAAAAAAGACTGAAAATAGATTCTTGCATCATAAATTTACAATTTCATAATGTTTTCTTGCAATGAATACTTTAATCACAATTTAGTACAAGCATTAATCAAAAAAACAAATGATATTGTATGTTTCATCAAAAACATAAAAGATTTTGAATACAATGAAAATGCCATTTTGTAATGTTCATAGAAAACATTATTTTTCTGCTGAATGTTATAAAATGTTAAAATTTACAACTTAGAGGATTTTAATTCAGTTCCAGCCATACATCAGTTGTTTTTGATTGGATTTAGTTTATTTATGAACTCTATCTATTATTTTATGACCAATCCCATGATAAGATTAGTTGTATTAGCCAAATGAATATGCTTTCTATTTCAAATGGGAAACAGATCCAGAATTGAATCTGTTTCCCATTTGACATCAATATGAATGTGTGTGATGTAAAACAGGATAGATGATGATATTGGTACCAGTTACATTCCTCCACATTAATTCACTTTTAAACATTCAATTGTTATAAATTTCTTGTAAAAGTGGGGTAAATCTGTTTAATCAAATTTTTCGTTTTATATTTGCTATAAAATCAGGATCTCTTATATTGGGAACTCATAAACCAGAATTGATCTATATTTTACATATACTATCAATTATGTCTATATTATAAAAAAAATCAAAAAGATTGCATTTTAAGATTTGTTTGTTTTTGAATACGCATTCATATTCCTTTGCTGAAAAATCACATTTTTTCGGGACCAGAATGGTACTTATCATAGCTGTAGAATAGAAGAAAAAAGCAATAACAACTGCCTAAAAGACACCTGAACACACAATGATTTATCCATTTTAATTGAATTCAGTTCTGTGAATAATGGAAATGGACCTTAACTCAAGCAAATTGCTTTGGACTAAACAGAATCTGAAACAAGCAAAATTCTATAGTACTGTAATATATTATCTGCTTTCTTAAAGATTTCTTTTTACATACTATATTTTTTTCATAATTCTATTCACAGTAATTTAAATAAAAAATTGGTACTTCAGAAAAGCATCTTTGTTATTCATTGAATAAACTGAATTTTAAAATTTCAAAACGTATATTTAACTGATGAATGACAGAATTGTTGGAATGTTTAAAGTAAAAATTTTCTGTTAATATTATAATTGATGTATATGAAATAACAATTCCAGTTGTGCAATTTAAATGTATTAAATTGTCGTTTCAGATGTCGAATTTTTTAAAACAATTGCAGCTGCACTAGCAGATTTTGCCGAACTGAATCAAGTTTCTCCATTATTATTTTTATTTGAGGTAAGATTACAAAGAATATGCAAAACGTCTGATGGGCAAACATTAACGAGATAATTTAATAGAGCTATTTATTTATCGATTCATGGTATATCTGGTTTTATGATTTTTATTATACTGTGTTAAAAATTTTTTTTCTGTTTGAAAAATAATTTTATATTGCAGAGTCTAAATGAAAGAAAACATCTCTCTTATGACATGGTGTCATTTATCTTGACAAATGTAGATACTTATTTAAACTGCTTACCTGTTGAAAGTAATATTCTACCTTGGAGTGTATTTTTACCTCAATATGAAATATTCCTGCGAAAGTTACTGCTCATATTGCCACTTGGTCCGTGTGACTTCACTCCTGCATTATGTATTACAAAATCTATTCTAAAAATGCCTATTATCAATAGTTGCAAGGTAAATTTTAATATATTTTAACATCACAAAAGAATTTGAATCAAGTTCCTAGAATTCTGATAATCTGGCAAGGTAATGTTCAATTACTAGTTAAATAAAGTTTCGACAATTATCTTAGTGTATTCGTCCATTTTATCACTGTAAAACATAGCCTCCTACAGTGTATTCTATGTTTTCCAACTAATATCTTAAACTATTTTCTATTTTAAACATTTAAAACAATGCTTAACTCTTATATGTATATAAGAAATATTTAATTGAATCCTTTTATATATTCAAAACGTTTCAATATTCAAAAACTATCAATAAGTCTATCTAACAATTTCACGACTCTGCAAGATTCCAGAGTCTGGCCTAGCCAGTTCTATTTATAGAAAATAATTTCTGAAATTAAAGTAACAACAAAGCCAAACACACAACTGGAACTTCATGGTTGTTAAAGTAATGAACAAGTGTTAAACTAAATAACAAAAATAATTTAGTGCACTAATAACTAAGAAAGCAAATAACTTCAAACCAAGTAAAGTTAAATAAAAAATAATAATTTATTGAACCCAAACACAGAAGTATGAACAAAAGCTTTATTTAAACAATAATAAACCAACAAAAAAAAGTCAGTGATCAGACTTATTTAATGATCACTCCAAAGAACCAAAACTATAATAAATTTATTAATTTAAAATAATAAATTTAACCTTAAAGAATAATTTAATATCAAGCAGTCCAAAATAAACTCAGAAAAGTTTAAACTACAGCTTTATTAAGCAAACGGAGCACTTTCGGCTTACAAGCCATCTTCAGCTCTTAGAATAGAATAGAATAGAATACAGCACATCTAAAATAACGGAAGTTTTTTATAACTCCACAATACATATTCAAAAAGTTTTTACGTGTGTGAATACTA
>WUQG02145003.1:0-23924 GCA_011317285.2 Androctonus mauritanicus | reverse complement strand
TTAAAAGGTGACACACCCCAATGATGAGTTTTTAACTTTTAAATCACACATACAAAAAAGTTAATAACTGGATAAGTTTCCTGACCTGTGAAAGGTTCGAAAGAGTGCAAGATTCGAGGAAAAAATAATATAAAAAAAGTTCATAAAGATCTCCTCTTTTTTTTTATTTTGAGAATCTCCATTCATCCAGCCGTGACCTTAACGGACAAGTAAGTCAGTAAATTAAGCTGTGTTACAGTAGTAGAAGACAATAAAGTGCACGGTACGAAAGTCCAATATGGAGTAGGAGAAGAGTCGAGGTATATAAATGTAGCTTATGTTATATAGTTTTATGTATCGTTACCGTAGAAAATCTATGATCGTTACAAACTACTACAAATGCTGTTTTAGAAGGTTATAACGCTATCGGATTTGCATAACAATGTGCCACGGTTATTATTCATTAGACGTTATAACAGAGAGAGAGAGAGAGAGAGAGATTACGTTTTATAATAAACGTAAAAGCGTAAAACGATGTAAGCGAAAACTTTATTACGTAATGTAGGATTATTAAAACGTACTTTGCTAATATGTAAAACGTCAGCTTTATATATATACATACATATTCACCCGCTGCTGTTCAATTGTTTACTTGTTAGTTACGAAACTTATTAGCTAACAGTTTAGATTAATAACGAGCAGAAGAGCAAAATAAAGGAGCTTATCCGTCATTTAGTAAGCTTTAAGAGGATTTGCGATTTGCGCCATTTTGATCCACCTTAAACCCTACTTAAACGCATAAAAAAAGCTAAACTATGACTAGCTTCTTACCATAAATAAACACGTCATTAATTTTTAAAAATTTTAACGCGAAGGTTAACGTAGATTGATTATTAGTCTGGAATCTTGCTTTGGGTGTCTCTTCGTGGCTGATAAAACGAATTTGAGCAGTTTTTTGCCTGTTATTTTAACTTCAAAACAGCGTAGTTTTTTAAGTACCGTAGCAACTGAGAAGCGTGATTTGGCGACAAATAAGTCAGAAAAAAAAGTGGTTAGTTAGTAAATACTCATTTGTCGTTTGAAAAGATGGTAGAGAATGATGACTTGCCAACGAATAGCTTTATGTATTAAGTTCAGTTACCTCATCGGCTTCCGATTATTTGTTTTCGACTCATACAGAATTCATGAAGTGTCGATTGTTAGCAGAAAAATACTCAGTTAATAGGGGCGAAGGTTTTGCGAGTTTGATGAACCGATTCTTACCGATAGTTACAGCAGTTCTTTCTTCATTTCGATAACTAGATATTACGTAAATTATATAGCCTAAGCCAGTTTTTTTTTTGGTTGCATGTTTACACAAAACAAACACGATCCTATTTTCCAGTTAGTAAACTTACTAACGTCATTCCGTTGACGAGAAACTATTTTTTTTTTTAAAGACTTGTCACTTAACATAATGAAAAACATCCAGAATATTGTAACATAATCTCGAATTCTGTGTAATAAAATTGAATTACGTATTCAAGAGTAGAGATTCTCCAAAGTTTAAAACGATTTTTTCTGGTTAAGAGCGCATAAAGTTCTTCCATATTTGATTGATAATTCAATAAGACGAACGTTATAATAAAAAAAAAATGAATTTATTTAATTAACTTAATTTCTCTTCGGTTTGTTTAAGCGAAGGTTTTTTTTTTTTTTTTCATTTTTTTTCTTCCCATTAACCTTTAACACAAATGCTCATTATACAAACAAACAATGAACAATCGCTCGCATGGTTTCTATGCGAGGAAAGTTTAACAATTCATAATTAAAAGTCTATTTAATTATCGATAATTATATCGAGAATTATCGTAACGATAATGCCGATTAAATCGTTTTTATCCGCCGCATAATCCAATTTTGATTCCAATATTTTTTATTTTTATTATTTTTTTTCCTTAAAGGAAAGCAAGAACTCTCATTAAAAATTCTTATACTCGTACACGAGTAGAATTTATAATCAGTTTTTTTTCCCTAATTTTCTTTATTCTTTCGTTAAATCTGGAAAGAAAAAAAATCGGAAAAAAATGTTATAAATATGCGAAAATTTTAATCAAAATGTAAATTTAAAAAAAAAATTATGTTTTTATTAATCCAACTGGCGACTTTTCTGGTTAGAAGCCAAAAGTATTCGTCTAAAAAAAATGCGGTTAATTAACGGATTTTTTTTATAAAGCGCAAAATCGAGTAATTTGTGAAAATCAGAAATAATCCCAGTCTAGCAATTACGATTACAATTAAAAATTGTTTTTTTTTTAAGAAGTGACAAAGTGATTAAAGTCGCGAAGCAAACTATCATCTATTATCTTTAACCGTGACGTTATCGCTTCTTTGGTGCCTTTACTTACGGTTTATCTCGACTTAACGAAGAAAAACATTTTTTCAGGATAGTATACTAAATCCGGAAGGTATTATTTAGCGAAAAAAATAAAAAAAACCGTTTCATTTTCGCTCCTGTATCCAAATTTTTCCAATTCTCTCGACGCATCTGTCGATTCTCACGTTTGCAAATGGTCTTTGTGGGAAGCGTAACACAAGCTCGACAAGGTAAAAATGTTTATCGTTATTTTTTTCTTTCTATTATTAGCATATTTATGCTACTAATAGCGATTAAACTGGAAAGCACTCACGGCTGTTGAACGCGAAATTAAAATTATAATTAGGATCGCATCGTACATCATTCCCGTACGACTTCATAACTTAAATCTCCGCGTTTAATCTCCGTAACACCTGGTAATTTGTGGAAGGAATAATTGAAATTAATGGAAGAAAATTATCTGTTTGCTAACTAATATCGAGTTATTTATCATTCAGAATCTATCCCATCGAGAACGAGGGAATTTTCGGAAACATCTACAAAACAACTTTTTTCTTTCTTAACAACTCGACACTTAGATCAAACGATCGAAGCGAGATTAAAGGCGAATGGAAGTCTTTTCGGATAGAAACCCGCGTAAATCGAGACTTAATGTCAGAACATAGATTGCATTCAACCGCCAGTAATCTCCACTCGTACTGTCACCACCCCAAAAACTGTCATCCGTCACTTAAACTTCGTAACGTCTACAAAGATGTCGCGATCTCTCTCTCTTTCTCTAGTTTTACTTTTATTAAAGTATGAAAATTTAAACAGCGCATTAAAGAAAATATAGCCTATATATCGTTTAAAGTAAAGGAATTCTTTGATATTCGAAGACGATAGTTTTTAATTTTTAAAAGAAACTTTTGCCGCAAAGGCGCAAAACGCCATTATAATTAACCGCCGCTTAAAGTTACAAATTAGTATCGCCGGGAGAATATTTTAATTTTTTTTTTTTTTTATATTTCTCCTCCTCCGAGATAAATTGCAAATAAATAAAGAAAAAAAAAGAGAAATCAAGTTTTAATTTAAATGGTTAGTGACGTTAGATGCATCAAGACGATATGTAACGTGACGTGATCGAAGACAATGTGTGTGTGTGTGTGCCAACCAAACAACCGCCAGATGATTGAAAGATAGTAGGGGCGAGTGGATGCTTTACTGCGCAACTCGCTTTCTACACAGGAAAGTACTAGACTACAAGACGGAAGTTTGCAGGAAATCGGCTGTGAGCTGCAACTTTTGCTCGGAATTATGTTTGATTTCTTTTTTGTTTCTTTACCTGTACACGTATACCTTTGTTTTACTTAACGAATAAAAGGTGAGTCGCTGTTTTCTATCAAACTTTTACTCCATTAAACTTTTAAAACGCACGTTTTTCGATAAATTTCTATCCGGTACGTACTTACCAGTAACTGTAGTTTTTTTTTTTTTATATATTATACGGTAGTGTCTGAGGATTAATTTATGATACGACTTTTTCCAGCCGTTTGCATGCATTTTTTATTATTTAAAAATCTTTATTCCAGAGAGAGAGAAACAAAGCGAATTTTTTTTTATCTATTTTTTTTTACGTATTATTTATTAAAAAAACCCCGAAAAACCGTACACTACCATTTGTTTTCGACTTTCAAACTTTTATTAAACGGTAAAAATAAAACTCTCCGCATCTTTTACGACAATCAAACAAGACAGGAAGCAATTTATTGCCTTTAGGGAAAACAAAGCAATTAGCGAAGGACAAGTACCACTCAAAAACCAAATACAATGTCAAACCCAGTTTTAATATAACTTCTTTGTGTGTTTTATTAGATTCAGTGACAATGCAACCTTCTCTTTTAGGAATTTCTCAACCATTCCTTTCGTATTTTACTGCCAAAGTCGATTAGCTCTTCGGAATTCCTTATATATAAAAAAAAGAAAAAAAAAGTGACTCAGCTTTTTAAGTAAGGAAGAAAGTTAGCCTTTCGTGCAGAAAGATGAAATATTTTTGCTTGATTTAATGGCAAAAATACCTAAATCGATGGCGTAACATCCACGATTCTTTAAACGTTTTGTCACTCGCTAACGTATTAAATTAATTAAGATCTGAAATGCTTTAAAGATGGTTACAAAATGGAGGCACAAAGAGAGAGAGAGAGAGTTCCAGACATATCTTCTATTATTATAATTATTATATATATATTTTTTTGTGTGTATTAATATTCGGAGAAAAATCATTTGCATGTAAATCCGTCGAGAACTATTTTTATCTCTTTCATTTATGAAGGAGAGAATTCGCACGATATCATTAATCAAACGTGTCCCAGTTAGGAAAGCGATCGACGCCACTTCTTTCCATTTAGGTCAATGGAAATGGTTGAAAAATTGGTTAGAATTAATTTGAACACGCGAAAGCGAGCGTGAAAATTGTATTTAGGAGATAATTCACTCGTGATTTAAAGATATTCAAAGAAGAGAAAGTGGTGGAAATATATATATGTGTATGTGTGTGCGCGCGTATATATAATATAGTCCTACTCAGTACTCCATCGATAAGATCGATAAATCCGTAAACTTGGCTCTGTTCTCCGTTCTTAACAGTTCATTAATGATGCAATTACAAAATATCCGACTCGCTTGCGTGATTTGTTCGGAACCTTACAGAGTTTGGTTTACGACTCGACAGGGTCATTGCACCGGTTCGTATCCAATCTCTGCCATTTAGCAATATAAGCCGACAGATAGGCTTTTACGTATAACTTATCTAAAAGCAATAAAACAAGTCCGGATGACGTACGCCATCTCCTTTCTGTCTTCTCTTTAACGACGAATAAAAGATATCTGTGATGCTTATCTTCCTCATCTGTCCGCATTCCGCATCCCTGTCATCATCGCCTTCCAAAACTTTTTAAAAATCGTTAAAATTAATTTATCAAACTTTTAATATATTTTATATATTATTATTATTCTCTTTTTTTTGACACATTCGATCGTTAAAGCGCGTTAAAGGTGTGGTTGCCTTTCCAACACCATTAACTTAGGCCGGAGAGATTTCTGTTTAATAAGTTTGGGGACTTCGAAGAGTGGCATTCGATAGCCATCAAGATCGTTCTAATTAAATGGACAATTATATCGCATTTACGAAAAAAAATAATAACGATTTTAATTGCCGAATTATAGGTTTATTTTCCTGTAAAAATATTTGTAAAAAAAAAAAAAAATGTCATAAAATATGGTTGAATGATCATCGTGCTCGCACCAGGAATAAATAAACTAATGGCTGGCATTGTAGCACCGTTTCGTCTGAAGGAAAAATAAAAATAAAAATATCTCTTCTATTAACCAATCGCCACTTAAAACAAATATATAAAGAGCGTAAGACGTATAATAAAAAAAATGTATTAGTCAGAAAACAAGAATTTTTCGGAAAAATCTAAGGACAGAGCGAAATTTTTTGGTGATTATCGATGCGTAATATTTTCTACAAGTTTTGCATCTACTTTTGTACTTGTCTTCTATCCGTAATACAATTTTTTTCTCGCCTATCGACTACAATTACTTCGATAAAAACTGTTTTTTTCTTTTTTTGTTCCTCTCAAATTCTTTCGTTTGCCGAACAAAAATATTAATTGCATTTTTTTTTTTTTTTTGTTTTACGCTCTTCTAAACGCCATTGTTTTCGGTTAAAGCGCGAATTTTTAATAACCAACGAGCGAAAGAAAGAAAAAAAAATAATAATAACTATCGAAATGACGTTATTATTAACATTAATAATAATTCCGTTGTTTCTCGGTATGACTAACAGAAAAAATTCCGGTTTGCATCATTTTTCTTAATATCTAAAAATAAAAGTTATAGTTTTTTTTTAAGGTTGGGTATAACGTTTTCTTGCATAATTATCGATAAAAGTGCAATAGTTAGCGGTTGTTGTGCAATTTCTCTGTTTTTTTTTTCGTCATCGGTTGTTTTAATGAATCGCGTAAAAGCTTAAGGCCACCCACAACTGAACTGATTAATGTAAAGAAAGAGATCAGTGACATAGTTCCGTTTTGCGCTTGCTCAGTCGGTGACGAACAGTCCCATCTGTTTATAGATGGTAAAAGTGTCTATATATAGGAAACGATCGTCTTACAGGCTTTTGTAGCAGTCGCCACTTTTGAAAACTGTTTTATGACAAGAGAGCGGAAACAGAACTGGATTCTTTTTTTTATTTTTACATTATTTTTTATTCTATGCATCGCCATTATGGTGATGTCATGCGCTACGTTCCCGTTGCGCAGGTCAGCGTATAGTTGAACGACAGGTGTTTTTCCTGTTGACGGATGTTTTGAGCTCCCCGTTTGCAAACTAACCTTGGATAGCATTCTGGTAGCATTGTGTTGGCCCACATCTGTCTACTTACGGTGCCAATGGACGTATATCACAGTAGTGCAGTGCCATGAGGGTTATGCTCAAGAGCAAGACGTTAAGATTTCGTAACGTACCGCCGCCGAATGCGCGTTATACGGTAAGTCTATCGATATTTATAATTTAGCGAGTACAGTTAGGATCTAGTTTAAAGCGTAATCGTACTTTATAGAAGTAGGATTTTGGGTTATTATATTGTTAAGCGCTGGCATTCTATAATAGAAACTCGGGAATATGCCGGCCAGCTGTTTAAATACCGTAAGGTTTGTAGTAACTACTTGGCATAAGACCTTGAAAGTTTAAAAAATACTTTATGCTGAGAAAGCAGTCCAAAGAAGAAATATCAAGAAGTTCAACCGCTATCTTGGCAAGTTGATAGCTGCTAACAACAATGAACTCGCTATGTTATAACGGTTATTTAAGAGTTCTCATCCAGAGAAATTGTCTGCAGACACTTTTATTGCTCTCCTATCGAAAACTTCTGATAGACTTCGTGTGTGCGAAAGTTTTCTCGAACGTCTTTCTTCGTTTAATGAATGGCATCTTGTGGACCTAGTCTAGAAACCATACGCATTAATTGGGACGACCATCGAATAAACCAATATACTTATATCTCCTTTCCGCCTAATTGGAATAAAGTAAAAAACTAAAAATTAAACACGCAAATTGGTTATTTAAATGTTTAAAAATGCAAATTAGTTCGAAGACAATAATTAAAAATGTCTAAATTCCAAGTACGCTGGCTGTCTGTGTCGCTAGCCTCTGGCTAATCTGCCGGACCGAATTCGACATTTTCTGCTTTTTTTAATGCTATATTTTACCGAGTCGAGAATATTTTGGCGCCAACCCAGTTATCACGTGACTGTCAGTAACGGAAACTTCGGGCCACGTGACGATGACGACCTTGGGACCATCGTACTCGATTCTGTGACCCAATTTTTGTTAGGTTCGCGGACCGGTTCTTACATTTATTATACTTTCTAAATATACGATTAAAAACGGCCATTTTATTTCTACGACTCTCCAGAATATATACATATATTATATATGTATCAAAGTAAGTAAAAACCACCGATTTTTGAGAAAAGAATTTTTTATTTTTTTATGCAATCGAAAGATGGCCGACAGAAACGTATGACGAAACGGATCTGAATCGCTTCTACGACTTATATTTTTATCACGTTTTAAAATCTTAAAACGACAAATTTTCTCTGATATATCTTTATAAATGGTTTCTGGAAGTGATAAATCGTTGGTTTCTAGTAATAAAAATTAAAACAGGAATACGTTAAGTTTACTGCATTTAGAAGTCATCAATGCTGCTGAGTAACACTCGAGAATTCTGATAAAGCCAGTCCCATTTATAAAAGTTTAAAACGGATATAAAATAAAAGAGGAATTTAGTCATTTCCCATGAGTAATTTATCTTTCGTTACTTTTTCTGGAAGGAAAAGTGTTTAATTTTTAATCAATCTTGCCAGAGAAAACTCCCGAATAAAAAAAATAAATAATAACTCGCGTTTGGAATGTATAAATACGTATCTTAGTATACGTTACGATCTATGGCTCCCGTTATAAAGACATGTAAACTGTTAGATTTCTTAGAGTCGGTAGTATGATAAAAAAAAAACAATGCTGAAAGTATGAAAAAGGAAAAAAAATATGCAAATTTTCTCTCGAAACAGGTTTTACGAGCCTGCTTCATCGGATTTATCATAAGAGTGTTTTCCTATGCGCATTTGTCTGTGTAGACAGTTTAAATGGAACCACGCTGTTAAGCACTAAAACTGATGTTTTGCAGCGATACTCTACACTACAGAGATATGTAGGACACCACAGGGAAATTGGAAAATGGAAGGTCGATGGTTTCTTCCATACTTAAAGACAAAAATGGAAAATAAAAAAAACATTCCTAGTTTCCTTCTCTGTATAAAGTTTTTACTGAATTTTTAATTTTTTTATCATTTTTTTATTATTATTAATTAAAACGGAGGTATTTTTATCGGAATCGAAGTTTAGTCGTTTCCCACACGAGAAGATGGTCACAAAAACTCCATATTCTCCAAAAAACCGGTTAATTGAACAAATGACCTAAATTATTCGTTCATTTTCATAACTCGATTATAAATCTCCGTTCGTAACCTTAGGGTCAGAACTATTTCCTGTTATTCCGTTGTCTTGTAGCGGATGCATCCTTCATCCCAGTTATTAAGCTGTCGAAATAAAAAGAATCGGTAAATCATCGCCGCCATCTTTTTTCAATTTTCCCTTTATGTAGACGAATTTCTCGTATATATATTTTTTATTTTTCCTTTTTTATTTTTGTCCTCTGCGACCATTATGGTATATTGGGGAGGAGTCGCTACTCTTGTGTAACACACACACACGGCCTGCGGCTCCATACTAATGACAACTGGATATAGACAAAACTGCAAGAATAATAAATGAAACTTCGACTATTTTATTTCGATTTAATCGATATTTCGTTTCTACAGTTACGACACATCGATAATTCTGTTGTTTAATAGAAAAAAAAAAAATATTGATGTTTGATAACGTTTTATTATATTTATCTATCGACATCGTAGAGTATTCTTTACAATGGCGTCTGGAGTGGCGGATGTCTCTCCTCTTTCTCTGTGTAACGGTTACGCTGACATCACTATTGTTTTGGAAAGTTTCCTTTCGAGGAGCTTCAATTGATTCACATTCTCGGCATTCCACTCACCTATCACAACAAGCATTTACATCAGAATTTTTTTTTTTTAATTCTTTTAGTCATCCTGACATAAAAGAGGCAAAAGTTCAATGACTAGCAAGATTTTTGGCGCAAATAATGTTGGCGTGTGGAGACATTCATCTTGGTTTTCCCTAGAGAAGTTTCGTTTTGTATATAATGTGCCTTTTGTAAACACGACAAACTGACGTTGATTTATTTATCAATAAATGAGTGATTGTCTGGACGAAACTCTCTAGTTCTTTTCTCCTAACAATTGTTCATTCGTTAGCCTTCGTATCAGTGCATTCAGTTGCCTTTTTATCTTCGTGTACTACTATTTGTTCAACTCTTCTTTGGCTCTTATTGTTCGGATCTCTGCTCTCTCTCTCTATGTCGGTTTCTAGCGGTACCAACTTTCTTAATTTAACCACTGGCCATCGATTATATTCCGTATATGGTTATATTTTCTAACTAATCGCTCTAATTTATAAAGGCAGAACGAAAAAACTAGCGTGAAACGTACTTGCGGAGATTGTTACGGCCGCGTATGACCTTGGATACTCCCCCCCCCGATTCGTACGCGTAGTTAAACACTATTTGGCACATTCGTGAATAAGTATTAATCGTTCTAACGGTTTCAATTAAAAATTTATATATTAATTAACACAAACGATTGTTTTTCTTAGTAAAAATACAAAATTGTAACACAGAAAAATCTCTATTTAGGTCTCCGAGAAAGACGAGGACTGATTAGTTAGAACTGGGTAAAAGTGTCTCTATTATGAAAGAATTTTCTATAACCAGACGACCTACTTTACCAGTTAAAACTGTTGATCGAAAAACTTTTCTTATTGGTTTTTTTTTTTTTTAAAGTATAAAACAGTAGCGATGTTTCGACGCGAATCCAGTTTTCTTTGAAAGAATTGATAAGCTGGCAGTTGTTCTGTAACGTTTTTAACCTTGAGAATATAAACCGAAAGCGTGCACACAGTTACGAATTATAAAAGTCAGCGAAAATAGTCGAAAATTAATGATCCGATTCGACTATAATACGGCATTTTCGAATTTCGAACGGATAAATCTGGAGAAAGCGATAATAACTTATCGAATCAACGACCTTTAGAACAGTTTTTGGGTTAATTAACCATTTAACGACTTTATCGGGATTAAATTATTCAACTAACATTTTTTTTTTTTTTAAATATCATTTTGCAGTTCTATATTCGTTTCTTTTTTTAGATTTTCTTAGAGTTCATTCACTTAAAATAGAGGGATTTTTTTTTTTAACTTAATGTTGTTTTGAAATTTCCATTATCCGTTTTAACTATAACGCTATTAAAGAATATAAAGGTATTTTTTTATTTATTTACCTTAAATATAAATCTATAGATAAATGAGCTCCTTACAGCTTTTATCCCACTATAGCTACCACTTATTCAAGTCGATGCTTGCTGAAAGTAAACACTCTATTCTGAGTTCAAGGAACATTACTCTTTCAATGCCAAACAGATTTTCTGTTATTCTAAGATAATACAGAGCGAATGATCAAAGAACTTTTTTTTTTTATAAGTAACGCGAATACAGTAGTTAGTTTGCCATTGATTGGCGAGAGAATATTTTTAATAAACAAATAAAAAAGTATAAAGAAGTTGTTATTCAGTTAGCGTACTAAATTGAGTAACACAGTTTGTTCTTTCATTACGTTAAAACACGTGGGTTTGAAATTGACTAATTTCTTGTCGTCTGTTTCTTTGCCCACGTGGATTGGTCAATATTCCTTTTGTTCGAGGTTAATCCGAAAATTTTCAATTATTTTTTTAAACTTACGTAACTCGAGTTTCACCTTGAGAATTTTTAATATTAGTAGCAGAGATTTTTGCACCTATGAAGAGTTTCTATCTGCGAACTTTGATAAAATATTATGTGTAATATTGGCAGAGTGCCATATGATTTTTGCAAAGTTCTCCGATCGATCTTAGTAGTTAGCTTTGATGTTCCTTTTTTTTAGCGACTAAAAATATGTCTTGTGACTATTTTTAACCCGAACTAATATATCACGACTTGTAATTAGTCATATTAATTATAATGCGCCGTGTTATTCTAATTTTATCCCATTATTTCGGATATAAACACGTTCAATCAAATTTCTCATCTATCTGTGACATACGAGTAATGGTACTGTGTAATTCTTTCGTGCGACGTGTGATAGATTTTATACGAATTTTAAAGAAACGGTGAGTTGTACGAGTATAAATAAAACACGCACACAAAAACACGAAAATTTTCTATCGCGCGCAGTTGTTGTTTTAGTAACTGGAAGAACCATTTCTAAAAATAACAGTTTGCTTTACTAAAATTAAAAAAATACTTTCCAACGATTCTGTTGAACTAATATTTATTTAAAATATTTTTTTTGTTTTCAAATATTTATATTAAATGTCGCGATTTTTACTTATTTAGATGATGGCATAAAGAAGAGTCAATGGCTGATACAGAGTAGATATCAGACTCTCGAGGTTTTCGGTAGTAGATTTGTTTTTTTTTTTTCTTTCATGTTTTAAAAAATTGCGTACTTACGCGGTTAAAGAACTGATTTTACTGCATTAAAAATTAACGTTTCATTTATCAGATAACGAAAAAAAAAAAAATATTATTTTTTTTCTTAAATTTTTAAAAGAATCTCCGCTAGCGAAAATGCTAATTAAAAAAATACGTTTAAAGAGGAAAAAAAATTATAGAATGGTAACTAGAGATAAGTTTAGTTAGAATTACAAGAAAAATGCCTCTAGAAAAACCAGAAAAGATACTCTCCAGGATTTTTATTCTTTTTTTCTTTTACTTGGAAGTGAATTCTTTTTTCATCAGGCGTTGTTTTATTCAATAAGTAATGCTTGCCAGACGTCTATAGTATGGTTTCGAGGAAACCTAAAATGTTTAGTCCTTAAACGAATTTTAAATTGCAAAATTTCTTTTTTTTTTTATATTAAAAAAAAAAAAGGAGGAGAAAATTTTATCTGAATCTAATGCATTTTGACAGGTGACGAAGATTACTTTTCAATAAGAAGGTATCCATCTTTTCTTTTATTCAGTAATGATTTATAAAAGGGGGAAAAAAAGAATTTAATAAATTTTGGATGAGAAATCTTTTTATTTGATACAAATTTAGGAAATTATTCGTTTATATATATTAAACTATTTATACTCGGAGGGCTCGAATTACGCGAAGTTATCTTATCGTGCGTGATGTAAGATTTGCGTAAATTGAAACAAATATTCTCACAGAAATGCGTTAAAAACGGAAGAATGCGTTCTGCCTACGCGTAAAATTCGTCTGCAACTTAAAATTTAACATAAAAACACATTAAATTATGGATTTTATCTTGGTTTATGTTACTAAAATACGGAAATAAATATGGGAAAAAATATATAACCCGTAATTTAGTTATATTATTGTAAACAGTAATAATACTATTTAATATTTTTTGTTCATTTTTATTCCTTTTAATTTAAAATTATTAATATTTTTATATTGTTTAATTTTTAACTTGTTTTTTAAATTTTATTTACGCTAAACGGGAATTTCCACATTGACGAAACAGATCCTTTTTTTTTTTTTTCAATGCATTTCTATGGAAATAATTGCTTTAATTTACGTAATTCTTACGACTAAATATCAATTTTTATTTATATAATATACAGTATAAAGTATATAATTTCTGAAATTTCTAACAAATATAAAGTTTATGGTCAAAAATTCATTAAATTCTTTATTTTTCTTTTCTTTCCCCTAATAAATTTTTGAAGACTCTACTGCAGGCATTCTATACACGCTATATAAATTTTATATATAGAATGTATCCAAATTATTACTCTCATACGTTTAAATAATTTAAATTTGCATCTCAAGTGGTTTTTTCCCCCCTCCACTTTAGCGCTTTGTAACATTCATTAAAGCTGCGAATAGGTGCAAGTATACGAATGTTCCATAATTGTTATGAGTTCGCACAGATGTTATCATAAAGAAAAATAAACAAACAAGAAAATAGTTTCTCAGGTCATTGTCAATCAGAACGTTTGCGTGACGTCTGCACGTCTGCGAAGAAATGGGAACTAGAACTCTTCGAAAATTGCTTTCCATCGGGCGCGTTATATATTCAAATAGTGAAGCAATATAACCGAAGATAATGACATATGCACAAATTAACCAGAGTTTATTTTGGATTTTAATAGGCCGGTACACCCACTGAAGGAAATTACACAGAAATATGTCACCCTTCCTATGTCGTCACCAATTCCTCTGAAAATCAGGCTTTCCTCGAAGCAGATCTACGCTGTCTTTTTAAAGGTGAGTACGAGTAAAACAGCCATTTTTTTTAAACTTTTTCCCTTTTCTGTAGGTCTAAAAATAGATTTTTAGATTTATTATACCCGGCCTTAAAATATTTCGAATGGGCGTATAAAAGGACTTAAAAGGTCTAACGTTTTAATGCGTTACTTCTAGAGCGTTATGCAAATATTATATTATTAATTACAGAATATATCGGTTAGAAATTCGGCTGTATGTTAATCCCTATTTACGTGGAATATCTCACAATAGCAAATACTGCATTCTGTTTACTTAAAATTGTGACGCGAAGGTTTGTTTGAGTTGTTTTAACTGGCAACTCGAAGGTCATCTGATATTGCAGATTATTTATAGCATTTTGCATGGAGGGCATACGCTTACTCTCGATACGGAAAGCGAAAATGCTATTAAAACTTTTACTCTTTTAATACCAGCTTCGCATTGTCAGGAGTAAGGGGAAAAAAAAGGAACAATAGATTTTTTCGAGACCCGAAGTTAGGAAAAAAGTCGTTTATTTTACATAGGAAGAAAAGGGAAATCTATCTCTTAAAAAAAAAAAAAAAAAAAAAAAAATAGAAGAATTTGGAACCGTCCACCACTCAAAATTTCCATTATTAATGTTGGGCATATGCATTAAAATAGAGAGGAGAAGCTTATAAAAATCGAATAAAAATGGGTAAATAATCGATTTGTTTCTCGTTTCGAAGCTTAAAACAATATGAAGATGTATCGGCAGATATCGTTTCGCGACGTTTCTTCTTCTTTATCATAAATCAACGCCAGAAACGAAATAACTCACCATAATTCTCGAACATTTTATATGAACCAAACAATTCCGCTTTTATAACGGGAATTTTTTCCATAAAATTCTTTTTTTTTTACTTAAAAACATTATTCAAAATTTTAATAAGAAAAAAAAAACGTATATGTATATAAAAAGAACGAATTAATTACAAAATTTTAAGCGATGAATAATAAACGACAAAAACGAAAAAGAAAAAAATTTTATTTTATTTTTTTTCGTTCTTAAATAGCGCTTTAATTTTTATTTTTATTTTTCGACTTTAAACATTATAAAGCTATTTAAGTAATTTAATTCTTTAAAAAAAAACATCTTTCGTGCTTTAAAGAAAAATAAAAAAAAAATTTTTAAGGAGTTAATAACGAAATTTTTCTTAATTTGTAACTGGTACCTGGCGCGTTATCTAAGAGGAAAACAGCAGTAAAAATCAAATTTAAGAGAACAAAAATTGCAAATATATATATATATATTATTTATTCTTAGTATTAAGTATTTTATAAACGATCAAAAATACCAGAAATATTTGAAAAATAACAATGCTTGGCAACAATGAGATATAACGATTCCTTGAAAAATACCGTTGCCAGCCTTCGAGAGTAACCTTGCCACATAACAATCTCTGACCCTGGTCGATGCATGTTTTTATGTTGCACTTTTGTATGCATATTAAATAATAAAACCGTTAAAATTGTAACAAGAATAATTTATATTAACAAAACTGGATTATTTGCCGTTCATCCGATAACTGTTTTTTTTTTTTTTCTTTCCTGCTAGCGTGAATGTTCTTTTTTTTTAATAGCTCCGATTATTGTTATTTTTCTTGGATATCCGAAGCAAACACAGTATCGACTCCACCCTGATCTTGTAGAGTCTAAAAATAAGTAGCAAGACACACCTGCAACTAACAATGGTTTCCGTTTTGATAATAAACTTCATTCGTTATCTCCTATATAATCGTATACGACGCTGGTGTAAAGGAAGAATCTTTATGAAGATAACCAAAGAAAAATACAATTTTTAAATAGTTTTCTCTGTGAATAAATGGTATTTTTGTTGTCTTAATTGTTGGCAAAAGAGAGAAACATCGTATTGCATTTTTGTTCTTTTAGCGATGCTGGCTAATTGCGATGTGTGTGTGGCAATCGAATTCTGGAACTCAATTAGATGCGCCTGATTATCAATCTACTAATCGAATGGTTATGTACAGTAATTGAAAACCTAGTCGAGGATTTACAAATGCTTTCAGTTAATTATAGCAGCAACTAGACGCCAATATGAGCATTAATTCATTCGCTAAAGTGAAATTTCCGTTAAAACCATACAGGGAAAAAAATGCATCGTTGCTGATGTCTAAAAAAAACATTAAATAGTTATAAAGATATACAAAACGAGACCGCTTTGTGCTGCGAACGTCCTAATGTCTGAGAAGAATTTTTGTGGTCTTTAATAACGAGAAAAAAGCATCAAAGAAACTCTTAAAGATGTGGCGACAGTTGGCGACATTTCTCATTAAAAAATACTGAATTTATAACACGAGTGGGATGAATGCTTCCGGAAAATATGCAGATTAAACACATACAGCTAAATAAACAGTGATGTTTGTTTAGCTGTTTATTTACTAAGATTTTCGTGCCATCTGAATGAGGAAAGTAACTCAAAATGCACGTTTTCTGTTAACGAACAGCTTCAAATATTAGAATAATTTACGTTCAGAATTCTGTAATCTTTGCTTTTGAATTTAAAAGAGCAAATCGTGTTCCTATTTTGCAAAAATCTACAGTTTCCGAGTTTATTCCTCAATTAGGAAGATAATTATGTCAAGTCCCTTCAGCATTCTGCTCGGGTTTATCCTCCAGGAACCATTCGTAAATCCGCTTTTTTTTTCGTTTTTTTGCTCCCATAATTGACCTAAAGCAATAATTTAAGTCTTTAATCATAACAATAATATAGTATTTTTTTAATTAACCGAAAATTAAAAAAAAAATTGAAATATAAAACGTTTACATCATTAAATCGAACATAAATTCATTACGAGTCATTTAAATAAATGTGTAGATAAACAGGAATATTACATTTTTTTTTCTTTTTTAATTTTCCTACTCGAAATTTAATTTGTTTACTTTACAAGCCAAATTATTCATTATCCAGACAAAGCAAAAAAAAAAAAAATTAAAAATAATTATACAGATGAAAAATGTTTGTAGATCGTCCCATTTCTTTATTATTTTCCGGAATTCTGAAAAATTCGATTTTTTGATAAGACGTCTAAATCTGAATATTAAAAAATGTCTTTCGACTGGTATAACTTGGCATTTATGTAAACGTATTATCTATTATACACTTTATTTTATTGGATTTTTTTTTTTTACAATAAAAATATAATTTAATTCAGTATTACCTTAATAGTACGTCGACAATTTTTGTTAGTGCAGCTGCACGACGAAGAAACAATTTCTAAAAACGAGATTTTTTTGTTCTTCTTCTTTTGTAAATAGTTATTTTTCTAATACGTTTAAAAATATTCTATTTGCTTAGCATAAATTTATCCTCTTTTTTTCCGATATTTGTTTTGCTTTTTGTTTTTAGTTTCGAAGATGAAAAAATTAATCGATCGCGTTTAAAATCGATACTAGAGTTCGATGCACGACGTGTATCGAATAAAATTTAAAACGGAAAGAATAGGAAGTTTTGTTGCGAAATTATGGTTTTTTTTTAAGATGATTTCATCTTTTAGAAAACGCCAGATAAAAAAAAATTTGCTTTCAGTTCATATTACAATTCAATTACTGCAATGACAAGAAGACACCGAGTATGTATTTATAAGTGACAAGTTCTGCTTCTCTTGATGGATGATTATTTTAATAAATTTACGTAACCCGTTAATCTCTTTATATTCTTCTAATGATGAGTGTTGTCGACTAAATTTTTAGAATTTATTTTTAATAGTTTTTAAAATTTTTTACGGTTTAAAATGCATTCGAAATTTATATATATATGGTGAATGTTGTTTATGATGTTAACAGGCTAATAACGAGATCCAAAACCGCGTTAAATTCATTTCGATTATGGAGATAATTAAAGAACTTTATATCCTTTTTTTTTTGTTTTTGCTTTTATTCCTGCCAGTTATAAATTTTCTTACGATTCTTTCATTACTCAGAAGAGAATGGAGTTGCAGAGAAAGAAGCGACTGGCAGTCCTTCAAGCAGCAAAAGGTAATTTTAGTTCTGCCATCTCTAATAGCGTTTTTCTTCTTTCTTTTTTTTCATTTGATTGAGTATTTTGTGTACTTTTCTTAGGACTTTGGTCAAACCAGCCGAAGACTTAATTGGTAGCAGTCATCGCAACCATCTCCTTCAGCAGGAATTAAGAGTAAGTGCTGGACATTCTTATGTGTTATAAACGTGTTCTAACATTATCTAGGTCAGAAAAAAAGCGTTCGCTGAGAGTAGAATCTTCTTTCATAACAAGACCCATTGATCTATATATATATATATATTTGAAGCCGTCCTACAAAATGTAACCTCTTTATTCTCCATTCTTTCTTAGAATTCATCAGTTTTGTGTTTTCAAAACATCGCATCTCGATGTCTCCTTCACCAAACACCTTCCAAAAAATTATTTTTTCCGCCTTAATGGTTCCTGAAAGTGACAGCTAGCAATTTATAGATATTCTCCTTTATACGGTCTACCCATTTCTATACAGTTTTTGATCTTCTATCGTCATCTGGTGCGAGTAGCATTTCTAAAAATTTACATTTATTATAATAGCGCTTCTTACATAACTCTGTCTGTTCCGAGAACACGATACGTAATACAAAAAAATGACGTAAAGAATAATTCAAGATGGCGTCGCACACGTAGTTATTTTTTATTATTTTTTTTGTATGCAAGAACCAATTAAAATGGACATCGGAAAATAATTCGTATGCAATTATAAGTCGCTCATCCGTCCTATTATTGTTCTTGGCCTAATTACTAGGCTGTAATAAATAGATTAAGTGGTTCAATTGTTTTGATATATACAGAGAGCTCTTTGCATTATTGCCCTTGCTGGCATTTCCTGGAAATCTTGCATAACGCTACATGGCAGAGATGAGAGAACGGATAAGAATTGTCATAAGTAGTTTGTGGATATAATAATCGAGATAATTTTATTTTTAATCGTTTCCTGTTCTAGTTTAATCTGTTTTTTTTTCATCATTTTTATTCTAAATATTAAAAAAAAAAAAATTAAACAATAACTTATTCACGTTTAACCATAACTCGCGAGAAGAACTTAAGTCCAGGTTTAGGGATGCAAAACTGTTTAAATCCCTGTCGATTCCCAGAAAATAAAGTGGGAAAAATTTTAATTTTCTATAGAAAATTCCGCTTCGATCATTTATTTTCGTATAATTTCGTTTAATTCCGGGCGAAGGATAATTTGCAATTTTGCGAGAGAAAGAGCGATAAACTTTAATGGTTTATCTATATCCCAAACACATTTCCAATTGTTGGTTAATCCCTTCCCACCAGAAAACTAAATTTAATGCGATTTGCTTCCTCATTTTGTTAACTTAACACCATTAATCTAGTATAAATGCAAATCTACTTATTCCCGAAAGAATGATGATGCATCGACAGGAATTCTGATGCAAGACCAGTTACACGTTTCAATCGGTTAAAAATCCATTTGCGAGTTATTCGTCTTACGACACATTTTTTTTTTTTTTTTTGCATCTTAATGCCCGCTAAAGTGTCTAAAAATCCTCGTTTAAGAAGCGTAATTTTCTGCCATTCTTGCGGCAAGTGATATTACAACTTGTTCTTCTCGGATTATTTAAGATAACATTGTTTGCTTTGTTATTCATCTCTCTTATCTCCGCATCATCTAAATATATATTTTTTTAAACATCTGGCCTAATTAAACATTTAATTCCGATTCCGACATAATTATATGTTTAATTATCTCTCCGCTTTTAATGATTATTAATGAATTCTAGGTTACAGAAGTAATGAAAAGCTGACGATTATCGCACAGTAATGGGTCATTTCGCTCGGAAATATTAAGAAAAAAAGAGATCCTAATTATAAATAACGATTTAAAAATCGTTTCTGGAGAATATTAAACGTCTTTAAAATGCCTCAAAGGGAAAATTATCCATGTAGTTGGCGAAAAAATAAGAAAAAAAGGCGAAGGAATCGTCAGTCGTCGCTATATCACGATGTATGACAGTCAACAGCTTTTTTTTCAGTCGGGTGGATACGTGTTATGACATATGCTTTTAATAACTGGTGTGTCAAAGGACAGAAAATTTGTTACTGACCTGCCATGTGACTTCCTCCTCCTCCTCCTCCTCTTCCTCCTCCTGCTATTCAACGGAAAGACTAGCGACAGGGGTAGAAAAATTGAATCAATTCGAGCAACAATTGATGACATCGTTCAAGGCTAATTTCACATCTGAACGTTTATGGACGTTCTCTGAAGTATTCCATAACGTTTTTCTACAAGGAGAGAGAAAGAGAAAATAAACTAGACACGTTTTTTTTCAATCTTTCTTTTTATATAAATTAGCTTAATGATGCGAACGAGTTAGGATTTTCTTCACAAGATGGCGTTACCAATGATTTACTCGCATCACACGTAAACAAGGTGGAGAGAGAGAGAGAGAGAGAGAGAGAAAGAGGGGGGGAGGAAGATGCGGAGCAATAACGTCATATTTTAATTTAAATAAATATATAAATATTTTTAAAAATTTCATGAGGTTCAGGATAAATATTTCTTTTTAATACCGAATTAAATTATAACTCAAAGTTATTTAATTAAAAGAAAATAAAGTGATGAGCAAAGTTTCCGGAAGTGATGAACGGAATGATAATTAGACGTCTCCCGTTTTCCATTTTTAAAAATTAGCATAGTTAAAAAGTACTTATTATTATAATGTTGCTACAGCAGTACCAATCGCTATGCCGCTATAGTAATAAAAATATATAATTAAACTGGTTTATTAAAAATATTTTTTGTTTAAATTTTACCTTGCGAGTAGTAGACATTCGCAAGGTAGAGTTTAAATATATATATATCTTTTTTAAATATTTAAACTAGTTTACGTTATATGTTTTTATTGATACAGCCTAGCGAATGATACTATTATAACAACATTATAATAGTAAATACTTCCAATTACGCTAACTTTTCAGAATAGAAAACAACTACTGCTTAGATAGATAGAGTTCAAAAAAATATTTTTAATAAATTAATTTAATTGTATATTTTTATTAACACAGTAGCATAGTGAACGATACTGTTATACCAACATTATGATAATAAATAATTCCAACTGTGGCAGTTTTTATAATAGAAAACAGGATAACTATCTTGCGAGTAGTAGCCGCTCGCAAGGTAAAGTTTAAACAAAATTATTTTTGATAAATTAGTTTAATTGTATATTTTCGTTACCGTTACAGCATAGCGAGTGGTGCTGTTATAGCAACATTTTATAATATTTAAATACTTCCAAACTATACTAACTTTAAAACAGGACTATCTTGCGAATGGTAGACACTCGTAGGGTAGTAGTAGTCACTCTCAAGACGGAGTGTAAAGATTATTTTTAATAAAAATGCCGGTTTTATGTATTTACTGTTGTAATAATATCATTTTTAAGAATAGTTAAGCATATTCATTCTTAAATTGATGCTACTTTAGTAGTATATATATTAAAATTTTGCCAACTATCTTACAAAGATAGCTGGCAAAATAATGCCGTATATTACTGTAGCAGCGCTATTTTAAGAATGGATAGACTTTCCTCTGTTAAAATAATATTTCTAGAATAGTAAATGTAAAAATAAACAAGCATTTTTTTTTTATAAAATGTAATTTTTATACATCGTCTTCCGAGCGGCAATTTTGCAAACCGTCTCGGTTGCAAAATTGGAAAAAATTGCGAAAAATCTGTGATATTTATGTTTGCAGGTTATCTGGCGTAATGCAATCGGTCGGTTACGTCATACATTAAACGTTGTTATCCGTACAATTCCACGGATAAACATGTAACTAGCAAACGTTAGACGGATAACTAGCTGTTTGCAGACGGAAGATAAATGCTACCCGTCTAAACGAATTTAAAATTGATTCGGTTGCAAATTTAATTACGGTAAACAATATTATCCTAGATAATTCATCTGCGAGTAAGGAGTAACTCGTAAAAAAAAAAAAAAAAATTGCATATTTCTGTATAAATCGGAAAGAGTAGTTTTATGCAGAATAATAGAAATTTTGCAGTTCACAGAAAAATCTCTCTTGCGGATTTCAATCGCTCTCTTTAATATCGAAGTTAAATTTTTGCAATTTTAAGATTGTCGAGCTCTTTTTATTGCTGATCACTCGTTTTTTTCTCCTTTTTATTTCTGAAAAAAACATAAAAAAGGATTTTTTTTTCTGTATCAGTCGTCAGAAACAAAAACTCTAATCTGGTTTATTAAAAAAAAAAAAAAATGCAAATTAATCGTTAAGATTTTAATCGATTTTATGGAGATTTTTATTATTATTTTTGTTTAATTCTCGAATCGAAACAGTTTTTTGATTTACAAGAATAGATTTAATTGGTTTGAAGAAGATTTCCTAAAGAATAGAACCAATTAAAATCAGAATCTATCATTCGGACGATAACCTTACAGTAAAGCAATTTGAGAGAAGAGAGAAAGAGGGAAAAAAAATTTAAAAAAAAGGATAATTAATTAACTATTATAACTTAATTCAACAGAGAAAATAGTTTATCATACTCATCCTCTTTATTTAAACTGGAAAAATTCTTGTTTGCACCGATTTTTTATGCATATTTTTCTTTCTTCCAGTTTATTTAATCAGCAGCATATTTAAATATTTATTAAACGATTTATATTCTTTATTAACTCGTATAGGCGTTTTTTTTTCTTTAATGCAGTTTCGATCGATTAACGGATAGAAACGAATCGATTTTTGCATCGATTAAACATTCGATTTTTCTAATCATCCGAATAAATTTACCAAAAAGAAATAAAGTTGAAATTCGATGTTTAAACCGGTTTATGATTATTTTCCAGCGACTATATTAACTCGGTTAAACAGAAAAAAAGAAAAAAAAAGAGTCTCTTCAAATGAATCTCTCTGCAAAAGAACTATGACTGCACAGTTCTCTCTTAGTTATTGGATAACTTAAAGGAGAAACCAAGCGGAAGCAAAGTTCTACTCTTACCACAAATCTCTTTTTCTTCCAACTGGATTATTCTATTTTGGAGGAAAAAATGTATTTTTGTCTAATAAATTGCTAATATCTTAACTTTTCACGAGATTAGTTTAAACGGCATCAGTAAAATCATTAATTAATAGCATCGATATCATTATTATTACTCTAACAATCTATAGATTTTTTTTTAGATTAGTAAATAAATATTCGAGTTATCTGTCGAACTACCAGTGTTTCTGGTAACTAAAACAACTAATTACACACTCTGGAGTTGGTTTAAAGCTAATATTTGCAGTGATATTCTCGTCGTCTTCTCTAATATTCGTGTTCCGCATAATATTTCTGTGCCACAGTGTGCCAACGGTAAAAATTAGCAATTATAATCGATGCCAAACAAAATTCTCCTCTCTCTTCTCACACAGGAAGAAATAAAAAAAAATGAAATTCTCTTTCCGTCAGAAAAAAATTAGAATCAAACATCTTACTTCCTCTTGGTTTTCTGTCCGTCAGATATGGAAATATTCCGTTTTCTGTTAAGATGATTAATTGGGAGAAAAATTAGGAATTATAATCGAGTCTTTTTTTTTTTTTTTTGCATATTTTGTACGAAAGAAAATTCAATTTTCTACATAAAATGATCTCGAATTCAATGGAAGAGTTATAAGAGCTTATGCTGCTATTATTATTACTGCTACTACTAGTACAGCAATAGTGTGCTATAAAAGATCGAGTTTCGTTGAAAGGCAACAAATCCTATAGTGGAAAAATCAGTTGGAATTCGATTCCGGACAGAAAAAGAAAAATCGTCAAAAATGAGATAAGAGATTCGTTTATAAAGGGATTTATATATATATATATATATTTTTTTTTTCGCTTCCAATTCGATCATCGTTTATAGACGATTGGGATCTCGATATCACAAGTGTATTAGTTAAACTCCATCTAGAAATAGAAAACAAGAACTACGTGCAGACAGAGAGAGAGAGAGAGAGTGGTTGATGTGTGTCACCGAAGTGTCATCTGCAGCTGTCGTGGTCTCCCTTCAACACACCAATTGACAGTCTCGACACCGACTAATT
>WUQG02144892.1:0-23928 GCA_011317285.2 Androctonus mauritanicus | reverse complement strand
GCCGAATACCTTCCGCTTAGGTACAAAACTTTTTGCAACCGACTGTACATATTTTTTTGGTCAACAGATGATGCCACTTTCGACTCATTAAGTGTACTAAGTGGCGGGGTGAAACAAGCAACTTCACAGGCTGCCAACCGCTACGGAGGGTCAGCCGGATTGTAGAGGACGGGGATCGACGTTCCGGGCCTGGACCTCATGATAAAATTTTCAAAGGATGGGACTCGAGACTCGAACCCGGGTCCTCCAGAGTGGAAAGCCGAAGCGTTTCCACAAGGCCAATCAGGCCGAGTCTAAATATATTAATAGTGCTTAATTGAAAATATTCTCCGGCACTCAAATATGCTTTTCATACGTGTAGGAATCAAAAATTAATGAGTAAGCATATAATTATATCCTTAGTGTTAGAAACAGCTGGACAAAGATCTCGTGAAATAGTCATGGCATATCAAATAATTGCTTTAGTACAGGAATGTTCATTATCTTAGGAGTTTGCCTGGTTCTTCAAGAATTGGTATTATTTACAACTATTATGTACATCGCCTTCTCTTCTTTTACTAATATTTTGGAGGTAATTAAATTTAAATAAGCATATTCTATGATTTATGACAAAATAATTGAGTTTATTTTGGTATTTTTTTAAAAGAATTCTTCAAGAATCACTGAGATGCTATTGACTCATGGAAAATTGTGAGGCAGAAATAGTTTTAAGAAAAATAATGAAAGTAAACGGAAAAGATATAACAGATTTGACTGAGCCATTCAGAGTTTTTTCTTCTAAAATACAAAGTGTAAGTATAGTTTCTTACTGATGGATATTATAGAGTAATGGAAAAATAATTTTCGTTCTTTTACTATTGATTAATAAACTAGAAAGAAATGAATGATTGTATTTCCAATTAAAAGAACTAATATCGTATTTTCATATTAGTTAAAGTATCAGGTGTTGCTCGATCATTTCCAGCTCATAATGCCGCGTTCTTAATGCATATCTTTGGCTGACTTATGAAACTGATAAAATGGTAACACTTTAAAGCAAGATATCATTTGTTCAATTTGAGTCTAAGGCCATTTGAAATATTGAAATGGATCTTACTTGAACTTAGGAAATCTATTGTGTTCCCAAAAGGGCAATCTTGAACAAATCAATAAATGCGAAGACTGTGGAATTATCTAAAGGAGATGAGAAGAAAAAATCGATAGTTTTAAAATAGCTACAAAAGAATTAAGCAAGCAAATATTAATATAGACAGACTCATAGAAATCTTATATAGTCAAGTGATGTCCAAAGATATGAATACAGAATCCAGCTAGAAATAAATAAATTTTAAATTAATTTATTTATTTATTTAATTTACCCACATCACCCTACAAAAGGAAAAAGTATATATGGGCGATCCCCTCATCATAGCATATTACATTCATTGAAGTTCCTAGATGCTCTATTCCAAAAGGACCTAGAGATTTTTTCTAATTTCCTAATAGGTATTAAAAGGAGTTCCGTTCTCCGCGAATGAAACTGTAGAACATTAAAACGGAAGTTATCTGAAGGTAGATGACCATTGATGTATTTTAAAATCAAGTTAATGTCATGTCTTCTAAGTAACTCGTAGAATGAAGGTAAATCCAAAAAAATTGCTGCTTGAAGTGGAACGACTACCAGCAAATATAGAATTAATTTTCAAGATAGAACGTTTCCAAATCTGATTAAGGTAATTAAGATAAAAACTTGATTCCAATGAATACAGCTGAATACCATATAGAAGAAAGCATACGAACATCGCATAAAACCAAGCTCTCAGCACATAATTGTTAGTAATTCTAAACAAATATCTGCAAGTAAAGGCAATTTTTCTTTTAATTTGTAGTATAGCATAAGAAATATGATGGATATAAGAAAGCCGACAATCTAGAAAAATGCCTAAATCGTTGTGACATTCAATAGGCCGAAACGGTATTACATTATTAGGGAGCTCAGTAATATTTTTCCTTACTCGTAGTTGAAAGAACATATATTTGGTTTTCGATTCATTAATCAGCAAACAGTTCTGAAAAAACCAATGTTTCACTATGTTAAAATCGGTCATCAAGATGTGCGAATTAGTACGCATTATTTTAAATTCATCAGTATAGGCCAAAATTATCGATTGAATACTGATAGCGAAAACTTGATTGACATAGCAGACAAAGAGGAAAGCACTCAATGCAGAGCCCTGAGGTATCCCACAAGTAGGAACAAACTCAAACGTATCTTCATTAAGAATAAACATTTGATAGATTCTATTTTTAAGATAATGTATAATCCAGTCGATGAAGAAGTATTCGAAGTCATATTCGTAATTCATTTTTTTTAAATAAGGCGAAAATATCAACAGAATCAAAAGCAGCAGAGATATCCAAAAACAAAACATGGATACTTAAACGGTTTTTCCTATTTCTATAAATAATTTCAGTAAACTGTATTAAGTTGGAAATAGTAGATCTATGTTTCATTGCGTAATATGTTTTGTTCTATGTTTTGATTATCAGAGATTCTGTTCTTTGCACAATGATACTGTTCTTTGCACAGAGATTCTGTTCTTTGCACAATGTTGTTGTTCTATGTTTTTATTATCAGAGATTCTGTTCTTTGCACAATGTTGTTGTTGTTCTATGTTTTTATTATCAGAGATTCTGTTCTTTGCACAATGATATAGATATTTAAGCACTATCTTCCTAAAATTCTCAGGAGACAATCGGAAATGTACAACGGTCTATATGAGCTAGGTTGCATTGGATTCTTATGTTTTTTAAGAATAGATATAATTTTCACGAATTTCCATCTAAGTGGAATGAAGCCTTGTTCCAGGGTACGACTAAAGATGTATGCAATATGAGAGGCAATAGGAGGAATAACTTTTTGATAGAACATCATCGGAATCCCATCAACACCCGCAGAAAACTTCTTGTTCGAATGGAGAGCCTGTCTAACCTCTTTATCAGAAATCGAACAGTTTATGCACATTGGTTTAGGAATATCAAAATCGGTCGTGTTATTAGCGGTAAATTTCAATTGTAGCAAATTAAATATATCATAACTGAGATCTCTCGATAAAGGAAAATTACGACGATTTCTGGAATAAACAATCGTATTGATAACGTTCCATAATTTTCTAGGCTGATAGGATAACGATCTGATATTTTTCATAATATAAGTATTTTTGTCCTTCTTAAAATTCTCCAGAAGTGTTCGTTTTAAGGTCAGATATCGAAAAAGGTCAACAAAAGATCCATTTTTCCTCCATTTCTTACGTATGGAATAGACCCTACGTTGAAGTAGACGGCTTGTGTTAGATACCCAGCAGGGAGAGGTTTTACCGACATTGCGACAGGGTACGAAATCATCAATTGTTTGATCAAATAAAGAGTATATAGTGCTATAAATATGACTCAGCGTAATATGAGAGTTGTAAATATTTTCCCAAGGGAAAGTACAAATTCGGTGTATTATACTTTGCCAATTGCAACTCCTCCATTTCCGAATGAAGAAACGAGTGGAATTACCTCCACGAAAAAACAGGCAACCAGAAAACAGAATTAAAGGAAGATGATCTGATGAAAATCCGATAGATTGTACGACGTATGCATCATAAACATTTGTAAAAACAAGATCTAAGAAGTTATCCTTTCTAGTTGGAAATGTCACAATTTGATGTAAATTTAATCTGGAATACACCTCATCAAAAAATAATTGTTGATGACGGGATAAATACGAATACTGCGGATAATTATTATGCCAATGGATGTTATGAAAATTGAAGTCACCACAAAGAATGACATGCTTATATGAGTTTTTCATCAACACTCCCACAAGGCTCGAGATGACCGAAAATTTCTGATCAACAGAGTCAGCTGGAGAAATATAAATGCAGGCGACGATCAAATGAAGCTGAGGAAATTTGACAACAACCGTATCATTATTCTTCAATAAAGCAAAAGCGGAAGTAAAAGAACCTCTATAAGCAATAGAGACACCACCGCCTTTCCGATTTATGCGATGTGTCTCGATGAGTCTGTATGAATACGCCTCATACAGATCCGAGATATCATCATCATTTTGGCTGCACCAAGTTTCGCTTATGCAGATTACAGTATAGGAACTGGCAAGAATAGCTTCAAGTTGGTCAATTTTGTTCCTAATGGACTGTGCATTTTGATAGAACAAAGAAAAATAATTCATTTGACTATCAGAAGTCTGTGATTGCTATGAGGAAGAAGTGTTTAACTCATTTCGCACACTCTCAGAAGTCAAACCAGCATTATCTATATCCCCATCATCTCGATTAACATCAGTACTTTGTATATGGTTTTGTGTTGGAACAGAATTGTTAGATGAGTAAAAAGGTCACAGAACCATGTTTGCTGGCCATAATGACTGGTCTAATATATGATGCACACTATCTTTCGGAACAGATAAGCAGAAGGATGCATAATTTGGATTCTTAGTTTTACATTTATAAATTCTAATCGATATTTTACTAGCCATTTTTGAATGGATGTAATCTTTTATTTGTGTCTCAGTAGTTTCAGGATGTAATCTGGAAATGAAGATCTTTTCAAAATCGGAAGCAACAGGAACCACACTAAGCAAAGCGTTAGTATTTTTCCCAACTAGTTTATTTATTTCGCTATTTCTGTGTATCGACAGAATATGATTTTCCTGCCCGACCTGTTTGGGACAGGAAACGGGTACGTTATACTTATAGTCAGTTTCTTTGCCAGCAGAAACACTGTCTGTTTTTAAAGCTTTGGCATATGACGTTTGTTTCGAAACCAGCTCATCTCTATTTCTCTCCAATCCCAATTTATCAGAACAAGAATTCACACTTTTAGAATAAGTATCCAACCCAGTGCTTAAATCTTTCAAACACTGACTATTTTTCTACATGTAAACATTTCATATTATTTATGCTTGACCGAAGATGAGTAAATTCATTTATCATTTTAGTATCAATATTAATAATTTCATCTAGTTTATCGTTAAGACTAAATAAGTTCTCGTTAAGTTTCTGCAACTCAGAATTAACTGCACGAAATTGATTGTCAATTTCTTCCAGATAAGTCGCCAAAATGTTGTTACTCTCTTTTTTAATGACAATTTTTAATGTTTCAAGGAGAATGTTCGAAAATTGGGACATAATATAATTATTATTTTTTTCCAAATTCGCTGTTATTATTTGCTCAATCACTGATATAGACATACCTTGCTCCATAGGTAAATGTGACGATTGAATGTCAGCCTTAGGCTTGCTACCTGTATTTTCTTCACAATCACCACATTTCCAACTCTCTCGATTATTTCTTGACATTTTTCTATAGACATGCGTAGGCATCCCAACACAAGTAGGATGATACTTATGAGAATCATTCAAAGTACAAGTCAAAAGATCTTCATTTGGCAGAAACACCTTCGTGCACGCTCGACAAACAGATTCGCCAGCAGTCTGAAGCGCCATCTGATTTGAATCAATGCTAAGTATACCATAAATCTAAAGATAACTCATTTTGAATCATTTTTTTAAATTTGGTTTTAATATATATTTTAAACGTACTCTATTGTTATATTGAGAAACTACTTATTTCCTAGAGAGAACATTTAAAATGTAAATTAATGCAAAAATTTCGCAGTAGTTAATTAATTATGGTATATAGAAAATTCATTCATCCAAGTATTCGTTTCCTTTTATTGAAAGATTAATTACCATAAAAATTTAATTAAATGAATTGCATTTATTTCTCCAAAATATAATTTGACAATTCAATATTTTATAAATATTGTATTGATGAATTTATGGCTTTGTTAGATGTTCTTTAATGACTTCGTATACTTGTTTCCACAGAGCTCCCAAATCGTCTTTGTAAGGCAAGAAAAATTCAAATGCTTCACGAGCGATTTCTCCATGGACGTCTTTACTGTGCTTGATAAACTATATTTAACGAGAAATTTTATAAATTGCTTGTAATGGCAAGAATTTTTAATGATGATAACATTATATACTCACTTCTTTAGCTAATTCCTTGATGAAGTCAAAGTGACCTTTCATTTTGTCCATACCGATGGTCCATTTTTCCTTTAAAAATTCTTGCAGTTTCTTCGTTTTCTCGCGAATATTTTCTTTTACATTTTTAAACCATTCTTTCACTTTTTCCCACGATTCCTTCACGGCACGAGAATTTCTATGGTGATGTTCGAAAATGCTTCGGATAAGATCACGGAAATCGACTTCTCTGAGTTTCAATAGAAATTCCTTTAATTCTTGAACTTCCTATAAAAAGAAATATTTCTGTACAAACATTTTAACTTAAAGTAAATTAATTTTTGATGAAAATAATATTATAAATAATTTTTTAATTAATTATAAAGTCTTTATCTTTCAGCAAATAAAATTGCTTTCAAAAATTATAATAATGTTTACTTATGACCACAGAAAAATAATTTTAAATTTTATATAACCAAATAATTTGGGAGAACGATATATTTTTTAAAACGGCTGTAGACGAATTTTAATTTAATGATAATTAAAAAAAGCAAAAAGAAAATATAAAACTTACTGGATTTGTGGTGACGAAATTTTTGATATATTCACGAATCTTGCGAATAGTTTCGCTTTCTGAAATCTGAATTAAATATTAAATTAGTCAGAAGTAGTTATAAATATTAAAACTATATTTTTGGATAATTCCATGCAATAATTTTGATACTGTTTGAGAAATACAAATATCTTACCTTCTCTTTTATAATTTCTATGAATTCGGGGACACTGGCTCTTGCAAGTTCATTTATTTCATTATCTTCATCGCCTTTATCTGAAATTTTTATAAAATTTTCATTTTTTCGTTTATATATTAATTTGAAATTCAAGTTTATTTTATCATGAAATGAAAAATACTTTTGCGGATATAGTCTTTGAGTTTTTCATAAAGTTCTTTCAACTTGTCCTTATGTTTTTGCTTCAATTTTTCTAGGAGTTCTCTAGCTTTATCACCAGCATCCTGCTTCAAATCTTTCAACAGTTTTGCTATTTCTATAAGCTGTAGAGTTCGTTTAAATTCATGTTAGAATTTAAATAGGAATTTAGACAATATATATATACATATTTAATTTTAAGCATTGCTATTATTAACTTATTGGGAAATATAAAAAAAAAAGAATTACGGATGATTAACCTTATCTTTAATATCCTTTGCCGCTTCTTTTCCTTTTTCAAATTTTTCTCTAAGCCTTTCTAAAAAGTTATTTAAATGATCTCTAAGCCTTTGTCCAATTTCTTTTTTTATGTTTTCCTCTGGTCTGTATAAATTAATTATATGATAAGAATTTAATCAATATAAATGTTCATGCAGCAAAAATATTATTTTATTTATTTAGAACTTACTCGTCCAATTCTACAGCATTGGGAAGACCAATAGCAACTCTTAGAGAACCGGTTTCTCCAAAACTTTCCAAAAAATCTTGAACTGCATTATCTACAACGGGAGCAGCACCTGATGGAAGTTAATATCTTTAATTACTAATCTCAATCTTTAAAAAATTAAATTTTGCTATAAATACAATTTGAAATTATATACTTACGTTGCCAAAATTCATCAGCAACTGCCAAACCAAAAAGGAGAAACAAAATGCAGACTTTCATTGTGTGGAGACCAGCCTACTATTAAATTATTTTAATCATTATAATTTTATAATTTAAAAATAATAATAACAAAATAAAATAAGATTAAAATTTTGATAAGAAAATTGGAGATGTTTAAAATGTAGAGGGTTCGATTTCATCAAACAATGATGAAATGAAATTGCCCTCTACAATACAATAAGATAACCTGATCGCTTTTGTTAAACCATAGGAATAAATGATAAGTTTATTACTTTTCTTAGCAAAAAAATTAATATATATATATTTATGATCGGGTAAAATGTTTCTATGCAGTCGGGCCCACAGATTTAAGAAGAGAAAGTCATAAATTCATTTTTTGCGCATAAACAAAGCATTGAGCTATGCCGAACTTTATCTTCACAATGCAGAAAAAGTAACTGAGCTAATCCAAGGAGAGATCGAACTGGAGAAGAGTACGAATCTCCATAGAAGTTAAAATAAACATATTGTCTTGTTAACCCACGTATCTATCCTTCCTTCCGACATCGTCGGAAGTGTTTATAAACTCTCTCCTCTATAATAAAGGAAGTTGTTTGTTGTTTTTCAAACGTAATCTCTGTGTCATTTGGTCGCTGTGTCATTACCTATCTTTACTCACTCCATAGACCATAGGAAGGCCATAAGCCTATTCACATTGTCCGCAGGTCTTACAATTGTTACGTGTAACCAAAAAATGTTTTAGCAATATAATTAAAAAATTAAGAAACTATAGTTCAGATATAATTCAGATTATAAGATTACCTGTGTCCTTAGATTGCAGCAAAGGCATAGTAATCCATTTACTTCGCGAATTATATATAGTTAATTGTTATCTCATTCTGTAAGAATTCGACATATGTTATTATTTATTCTGATTAATAGAAATTAAATTAATATGACAGAATTAATAATGACAGAAGGTCTTTATCGATGAGAAATAATCATCTGTTTATCGATATTGCAATTTTAATGCGGATGTATAGATTTATCAGTTTTAATCCGTTTTTAATTAATTCAATTAAGCAATATATTAAATTTATTATTGTTAAAATTTTTTTTGAGTCAAATCATTTAATTTAGTTAGCTATTTAAATTTAATGACGATTAATTGATAACTGAAATTTTACAAAATTGTAGATGGAATTTGAAAAATCGTTATAGAATGCATTTTATGAAAGGTTCTTAATGAATAAACTTTATAATTTCTGACAATTTGTTATTAATATTATTAGAGATAAATGCTTCTAAGATTAATCATGCATATTAATGTATGCATTATTTATAATTAAATTTATTTATTTTATAATTTAATTTTGTAAACAGACGAACATATTTTGCGATCTGCACCATTTCATCTACATAAGAAATCAGTATACATTTTATCTAAAATTTTATATCAGAATTAATAAATATTCATTAGGTGATTATAGAAAATTAATATAAAATTTGACAAAATAATGAAACTGATGCAAAATTTGAAAAAAAAAGTCTATCTAGGAATTAAAATCTATCCTTGATTGCTCCTTTCAATTCACTTTTTCTGTCATTCCTATTTTTAACGAGTGTCATAAATAGTCGTCAGTTACTTCATTAAATCAATAAATTATAAAAAAAATAATATGAAATTCTGGAAAAGTTTACATTAGAAAAATTTTAATTAATGTTAATGATTTATAATAATTTTAAACACTTTTTGACCACTTTTATAAGAAAATCTAACTCAATAAATCCGCATCTTACATCCTAAATCATGTTTAAAAAATTAATAATGTAATAGTTCAATTATAAATAATTTCCAAATATTTCATTTGAAAGAAATACTGTATGATAAATGAAGAATTAAAATTCAAAGTGTTTAAATTTTCTTAATTCTTAAAATTATAAAAACGTATTAATTTATGACTAAAGTTAAATTGAACAATTTGTGTCATTTCAAACTGACTCGAATATAATAAATTTGTTATCCTTTCTCTTCCTGAAAGAAATAAAAGGGGTATAGGAATTACACTTCGTTTGATCTAGCGTAGATATCATCCGATTTAATAAAATTTATATGCATTACGTTATTGGAATCGATCAGGGAACCAACCTTATTAGAAATTACTGAAAAGAGATCACTGTTATTGGAATAATAAGAGGAAAGATATCCACAGATATTGAGTCAATATTTCCCTTAAAGATTATTCTAATTTGATTCGAATTCGAAGATGTTATTAGGATCCCATATATCAAGTTTACCGAAATTTATCAACATTCGATTATTATTATCGACGATATAATAATCTGATTTTGATTAATTTCGATTTCCAAAATATTATAAAATTGAATCATATGATCGAATTATCGAACTTTATTAACTTATTTTTTCTTGTATAAGAAACGATAGATTTATTTAAATTAGATTAATTCGTTTCATATGATATATATATATTTTTTAGATAAAATAATTAGATTAATTTATCAAATAGATTAGTTACCATATTTCAGTTTCTCAATACATTTCAAATCAGCAACCTCAGCCGTTTTAATATATATATATATATATATTTGTGCCTACGTATAAATTCTGGATCATAGAATTTATATATTCTATGCAATAACAATTCATAACAATATTATCGTGAATTTTAGAATAAAAAAATAGTAAATTTAAAATTATGATAGACGTTAACATTTTTGATATAGTTTTTATAATATTTATATTTAATATTTCATAATTAATTCTATAAACATATTTATATTTTTGTATTTATATGTATTCATACCTTTAAATGAAAATATATCTATATTTAAATTAGATAAAGTATCATATATACATGCATATTAGATAACTATTTGACTACATAAGTAAGATAATAAATGCTGTACTTATGTAGTCAAGAATATTCTGTTATTATTTTTGTCTAATAATGAATTTTTTTACAATAATTTAATAGGGATTTTACATTCAACCTGTACATGTTGCGCTTATAAAGCGCAACATGTACAGGTTGAATGTAAAATCCCTATCATCTGAATATGGTAAAGACTAATTATTATAAATACTGAATTGAAAATTTTTGTATTATTAATATTATTATTATAAAGTTAAGATCAGGTGGTTTAATATGATTATAAAAATAATTCTTATTATATCTGTAACTTCTATGTTATACTTAATCGAAAGCTGAAATTATATTTTCGTTTGAACATAGTGAATTTTATTCTTGAACTCATAAAAGCAGATGAACATTATTCTTCCTTTATGAGATCATACTTTTTGTATCGGGAAGAATACGTGAAGTCTACATCATGAATATCTTTCGATTTATTTAATTTTTTCATAACAGCAAGTCCAAGTGATTATTTGGACTTCAGAAAACTTTTTATTTCTTACAAATTTGATAAGGCAGATTCAAAAGTGAATATTTATAATAAAGTTGTATAAGATGATGTTGGGTTCTGCCGAATTGCATATGGGATATATATAATAACTTCTACTTCAGAGCCACCAGGGGATGGTTAGTATCTCGTGGATTTCAGTAGGAAATGAAAGATGAAATTCAACGGGCAGGTTCCTCATTCCTGAAAATTCTTCAATTGCAAAACTCAGAATTGAATTCGTATCTACAGGCGGTGACAATATTTGGAATTTTTCTGGATATTTCAAATACTTTCCTTTTTATATTAACAATTCTAACGTGTGATATTTTTACTTTATTTGTTAAGCGTATTTTTTATTAAAAATATTGTTATTTTTCAATTTTAAACTCAGTAACTATTAAATTTTTTTACATGGAAAACATGAAAAAATTATCTATACCAGTTGTTCTCAGCACTTCATATTTTATATCTCACCAGTTACTTTAATTAAAAAAACAATATTTATTTTTAATAAAATTCTTAAAACACGAAATAGTAAAGATTAATTTTTAATTATTTTTTTCCAGTTTCAAATTGGACTTATTTTTATTTACTTTTTTAATCAGTTTAATTAAAATCCTTTTTCAATTTCAACTTGACTTTAAAGTCTATTCAATTAGTTGAACACAACGTTCAAATCCAAGATATTTCTATCACGTTCGTTCTAGTTTACAATGTTGTCTCGGACCAAATAACTTAATAAACTTCTATTTTAAAAAACGTTTTTATTTTCTTTTTTTGATGAACTGAAATATCTCAAATTTGGTACGCATTTCAGCAAAATTATGCCCTCTTCAGCCTATTATCAACAACCCAGCTCATCTCATTACAAAGAAACATTTTTCAAAATCTTTAAAAGAAAAAGGTTTTGAAAAATGTTTCTTTGTAATGAGATGAGCTGGGTTATTGATAATAGGCTGAAGAGGGCACAATTTTGCTGAAATACATACCAAATTTGAGATATTTCAGTTCATCAAAAAAAGAAAATAAAAACGTTTTTTAAATAGAAGTTTATTAAGTTATTTGGTCCGAGACAACACTGTAAACGAGAACGAACGTGATAGAAATATCCTGGATTTGAATGTTATGTTCAACTAATTGGATAGACTTTAAAGTCAAGTTGAAATTGAAAATAAGAATCGTTGCCTACAGAGTGGTTGTATTAAAATCCTTTTTATTAATATTTAGGAAGATAGTGAATTATGGAAAGTATTAAGAGTCAAAAGAACTGTATAATTCTGAGAAATATTCAATACGGTATGACACACAAACTTGAAGTATAAAGTTCAATTAATAAATAGAATATAGTAGTTTAAAAATAACAAAAATCAGTCAAAAAGCATATGTTTCTCTCTTTTTCACAATTCTATAAGCCACATTCGATTAAGTTTTGAAAATATTCTTATGCTGTTTATAGTTCATTGAAAATTTTAATACCATCAATATAAAATAAAATGGGAGAGAAGGACAAATTGTCTTATCCTTAATATAATCCATTTATCTTACATATAAATGCACATATTCTTTGATTTTATTTATAACAATAATTTTCTGAACCAGCAGTCTGGCGGATAGCCGTGTGGTAAAGCAGTGACTTATCAATTTGGATAATCTAATTCAGTTAGGGTCCTACACATCCAGTTTTTCACAAAGAGTCCGGCCCGGACCGTTAAACCACATCCTTCAATCTTCCAGTTGACCCTATCATCGGTTTGGCTAGATATGATGAACTCTAAAAATGCCTACCGTCAGATAAATTATATCCTATATGCGATATGAAAGTTTAAAACCAAACTTGAACTAGCATTTCAGCCAAATGGCTTGCTGTTGGATGCCTTAATCTCAGAGAAATGGTAAATTTATAAACATAAGAAAAATAATAAAGTTATTAATATATAAGACTGATATATTGCAAAAAGCATGGAAAAATTTAATAGACAATATTCTCATTCTTCTAAGGAGTAAAATAGAAACCATTCATCCATTATATTTTTGTGCAGTTTATCTTGTTTTATTTTATTTATTTTAATGTACATAATATATTTATGTTGTTTGAAGTAAATATAATGGTATTTTATGTACAGAACATTATTTTCTTTTAAATAGCATTACATTAAATATTATGTTTTTCGTTATTTATTTATAAAAAACTGCTTTCAATTAATAAATTATATCTATTATAAAAATATCTATCCTGTAAAAAGAAATCAAGTATGAAGAAAATAAATTATTTTCCACAGTTTAAAGCTAGCTAGTGTTGAATTAAAATAAAAAAATAAATCAATAGCTCATCTAACTAATTGCATCTAAATTGCAGAAACATTTTTTCAACAGCTTATTTAATAGTTCATTTTTTAAACTGGTCATATCCGCTCAAATAATTCGTATATAGTATACAATTTCTGCAATGTATTTCATCTATGTAGCCTCATTAGAATCCAAATTTTCAAACTTTTCTTTAAAATCGTAATATTAACGTTTCGTTAAATAAAATGATTGACGTTATAAAAATACATCCAAAATATTCATTTGCGATAAAAATATATTAACGCGAATTTCATAACAGTTACTAAAAGCAATATAAAATCATCATTTAGCATAATAAAGTAGGGCATGTTTTCGAATGTGTCAAAAAATCATTTCAGATGAGCCAACTGTGAAAATTTGTTCATACGATACTTATAATTTACATTTCTCATTTTGAACAGTCTGAGTTTTGGATTGCATGTTTTATACATAATCTTTTATATAATCATCATTTTTCTTTTCTAAGAATTAGAAAACATTCTGATTCTTTCTTGTTCTCAGAGATCTAATATTTATTGAAGATAATATAGAAAATCTAATTAATAGTCCATATCAATATAAAAATAAATTTAAATCTATAATGATATATTATAATTTGTATATTTTAAAATTCTGAGAATTTAAGTAAAAATTTGCAAACACAAACAATAAAAATGCTTAAAAATTAATGGAAAAAATAACGTTAATTTATAATTAGTCAGAATCATTCTTCTTATTCTTCAAAATTTAAGAAAAAATATTTTTCTTAAATTTGAAGAATAATTTTTCTTTTATATTATCTTATTTTTAACATATTTTTAGAATGATTTGTCTAAAGAAGAATTTTATGATATTGTATTTTCTCAACTTCTTTAACTTAGATATAATATATTGAAATATACATATATTACCTAAATTACGATGAAAGTGCTATAAATATAATTTTTATCTTCTTTGTTTTAATAACTCTTCTAATAGAAATTTAAAATATTTGTATTATTTACTAAATTTTATTGATGGTTAGTTGCTAGTTAAAACATTTCGTATCGTTTAACATTTTCACAAAAATTTAATTTTCAATTCTTTAATTAAATTTCTATGAAAACTCAATAAGTAAAACTCATCCAGTGTGTGTTATTAAGTTATAACTGATTTAAACTAATATAATATATAAACCGGAATAGAGGAATAATAATAAACTTATTATTATTCATTATAAAATAGTATAGATTACACATTAGTAACGAAGCCTCCATTAATGTTTAATAATTTTTCCACTAGCCTTTTCTTTTATAGAGGCTATTCTCGAATCTTCTAATAAAGAAAACCAGCTACTTAAATAGGAATTTATTCTCGAAACAAATGTCATAGAGAATATTTTTTTGAGTCCCAATGTAGAAAAAGACAATACCATGGGTAGAATGAATTTTTTAGTTTTTTTCTTTAATATATAGGCCTATATATATGGAGCTAACATTCAAAAGAGACTTTGTCACTCAAATATAACTTTTGGGAATGATCAAAAAATGTGTTTCTCTCAAATTTTCATGTTATAATGTTTATTTTCAAAGACCATTATAACTAAGACAAACTTGCTTTTGGATGATTAAACTCTGCAGAGAAAATGTTATGAACCACATAAATCGAAATCAGTATTTAACTCATAATATTCAATTTTTGGACAAAGTCTCTTTTGAATGGTAGCTCCTCATATATTAAAACGTGCAGAATAATACGGAATCTTCTTATAAAAATTTAATTCTTTTCTAAATACAGTATTTTTTATATTTAACAAAAAATTTCAAATTCGAATTAAATAAATTAGCCGTTTTATATATCCTTAAGTATAATTAAACTATACTTGAAAGTATTAATTGTCTACTTTCTTAATGTAGCCTTAACTTGGAATAATTAAAGATATAGAATTAGAATACATCATCAAAATATCTTCGGTGCATAACCTCTCAGTTGAATGCCACAAAAATTTATCAAATAACTCCTAATAGATAAACCTCAGAAATTTGAGTCAATCAATTTTAAATGAATAAACTTGGATGATTAGTTAAATCTTATTTTAATATCCATTTTATGATCTAACTATCCTGCAGAGTTTCGTAAGTATTAATCAGATATTCAAAAGTTATTATTGGGAAACATAAAACACTCTTTGGAAAGCAGGTTGATTGACAAATGATGTACTGTATATATGTCGCTGTATCACCAGAATTTGAGTATTTTCCGAACTGGAAATGATATATCAATTTTAATATTATTCATGAGATTTATAATAGAAAATCATTTAAATATACTGTATATCAAGAATATGTTGAGGAATAAAATATTAAAATATGAAATAAGAGTTGTCTTCAATTAATATTTGAGAACAATTCTTTTTATTGGAACTACTGTTTAAATCTTAATTTATAAATGAAATTTGAATGATCTGCTTTGTTTTATTACTGTATATGAAGTTTGATACGAAAATAAATAACTAGCAAAAGAAAGAAGTCAAAATATTGTAATATTTAAAGAAAATTCTTAAAAATAGAGAGTTTGATGTTGAAATTGTTATGAGCATTTTTATTAACTGTTAAATATTGTAATCTATTGATTAAATTGTCTCTTCTCAAGTCTATTTTGAAGTGATTTCAATGGTAATAATTATTATAATTGAACATTTAATAATTGTTTTAAGAAACATTCTATGTCAAATCACCTAGGGTTTTTGCTCGACCTTCTTCAATTTTGCTGAAACTTGGTGTGAATATGCATATAGATTTCAGAAGCTGTGAAAAATTTTAGTTCAGGAAATGATGCTGTTGAGGCACTAGGACCTATTTTTATGGCGATCACCATTACACAGGTGATCGCCATTAAAAAATGCAAATTCAATTACAAATAATTTTTAGAGTTTCAAATACAATTGTTGCGTAGCTATAATATCTAGCAATCTGAATCTCCATAAGCTTGTTCAAGTTTTTGTGATAAATCCAAAATTTTGTTAACAAAGATCATAAGATCAGTGACAAAATTTGATCAATGTTTGAGAACAAATATCTCGGTATTTGACACTTTGAATTTAATTGTTTTCTACTGCCATTGAAAAGAACAAATTTTGAACTACAAGAATAATAGCTTTCCAATTTTGAGTTGTTCCCTTGAGACATAGAATGATCCTTAACATACATCTCCCACATCTAAATAAGATATTTATACCTTAAATACTTTTTATTGTTTATGATAGAACAGCAGTTTTAAACTCACTCTCTTCAAATACCCACTTTAAACATCTTTGAATAGTTGGAGACCGCATTTAAAATTAATACCTTAAAGTAACGTTTCCCAAACTATGTTCTGCGGAAGGTCGATAAGTGTTCAGTAAAAGATTATGAAAATTAATATAAGCTTCATATGATTTTAAATGTACCAAGTTGAAACTGGAGTCGCTATTTTATTTTACTATTTTCGTGTGTTTTATTTTGCACAGTTACAATTTGATAATAAATGTTTGTTTTGTTTTCTTAACTCTTATACTTGCATGCCTAATTTATTTATTAATATCTACCTATACTATAAAATATCCAAGGTATTCCATAAAAATTTCAAGATTTCTGAAATGTTCCGTCATAGAAAAAGTTTGGGAAATGCTGCCTTAAAGCAATAATGAACAATGACAAAAGGAAAGATTTTTATATGAGATAATAGACTAAAGAATTGATTGTGTTAATTATTTATATTTTAATTTTCCTGATGATTTTCATATATTTTATGAAAAAAGATTTTGTATATTTTTAGATATCTTATATATTCTTTTGCGATTATAATAATTGCAATCCATACGGTAAAAATGGCAGACACATAAAGCCTACGGATAGCGAGTTTCAGACCTTTGTGATAGGATATCATTAATATGATCCAAATTTTATTTCAGTTTTTTAAAGAATGTATTAAAACTGTGTTTTATTTATTTTTAAAATGATCCTATGTGACTTTTAGCAATTTCGATAATCTGATTCCAGAGAGATCCTAAGTCATCTTTATAAGGTTGGAAAAATTCAATAGCTTCCCGACTGATTTCTACACTTATATCTTTACCTTCGAAAATAGCCTGCGAAAATAAATAAATATATATTAAATCTGATATCCACTAAAAAAAATATTTATAAAAACAAAGCTTTGCTATTATGCATTTAAATAACTGTAAAGTTTTGATTACAGCATATTTATCTTTAAGAATTTAGATCATTGTGCGAAGTTTTTGCACCTTAGCGCTTTGTAAGGCCGAACTGAATTATGATTGCAATAATCACATTGTTTCTTTTTATTATAAAATTTTTTTATATTAAAAATAAACTATAATTTTATAATTTTCTTTTTAATAAAAATTGTTTATTTACAGCATAATTTATGCTGATAAATGTTCAGATTTTAAATTTTATCTTTGATAGTCATCTATTTTCTCTTTGATCGATGATAAACATCTTGCATGCTTTACAGCAAAGCTTTAACTGCAATCGAAATATAAAAACTTACTTCTAAAGCCAAAGACTTGATGGCATCAAAACGAGATCTTAACTTTTGTAAAGCGACGTCCCACTTTTTTATAAAGAATCCTTGCAATTTCTTTGTTTTCTCACGAACGTTTTCATCCAAATTTTTTAATAACTCGTTCACCTTTTCCGATGAATCCTTATCTCCAAATGAATTTTTATGGCTTTCAAAAATGGTTCGAAGAAGTTCACGGAAATCTATCTCTTGTAATTCCAACAAAAAGTCCTTTACTTTTTGAATTTCCTAAAATATTATTCATAATAATTTCCTTAATAAAAGAAATATCTGATTAAAAAAATCTTATAGATTTAATTAAGTTATATGAAAGCATCCGTAAGTATAACTGGTTTCATTTACTCTATATGAATTAAAATTTCAATTATTAGTTAGAGAACTAATGATTATTATAAATCACAAAAATTAAGAAAATGTTATTAAAAATATTTACTTAATTTGTTTTAAATTAAATTATTTAAATATAAAATAGGAAATTTACTGGATTGGTAGTGACGAAGTTTCTGATATAATCACGGATCTTGCGTATGGTTTCAGTTTCTAAAATCTAAAAATGATATATAATTATTATTTAAATTCGAAAATAATATTTATTATATTTTACAGTAGAACTTGAATAATTCAAAATTTAGATTTTTTTTTTTTTCCATTAAAACAGAATATTCCACAGTGAAAAATTTCTGTCATTCCTTGTCGGTTGCACAAATTATGATGAATTTAATATACAACATTAGAATTTTAAAATTATTTATCACAATTTATTAAAGAAAATTTTGACAATTCCAAAAAATTTTAATATGTTAATTAATTGGAATTATCTAAATTTCGCTGTACTGATTAATGACCGTACATTTGATAAAATGAAAGGAAGCAAAGTCTTACTTTATTCTTAATTTTCTCTACAAATTCACTAAATCTTGATCTTGCAAGAACATCCATTTCTTGATCTAAATTACGATTAGCTAAATTTCGTGTAAATAATTTTATCAATTGCTGTATTTTATATTTGTAATTCAAAAATAAAAAATTAGCCATACCAAAGCCATATTTTTCCAATAATTCTCTCAAATTTTTTTTAACCATTTGTTTTAATTTTTTTAAAAATTCTTTAGTTTCCTTGCCAGCTTCTTCATTAAAATTCTTCAATTTTTCTTTAATACTGTTAACCTGATAACATTTATTTTATTAATTTTTTAATAAATAAATTTTTACAGCAAATAGCTTTAGAAATTTTCATAATTTTAAAGATCAAAAAATATATATTGTTATTATTAACTAAATAGCCACAGTTTCTTTAACTAAATGTAAAGGATAATTTGAACTGCGATTGTAACTAGGCCCTTAATGTGCTATTCATCCATCATATTTCACTGCTCATACATGTGCATCAGCATCTAGTATATGATTAACTAAATACTATATTTCAATAACATGTTTAGTTATTTCTATATCCAAACATTTTATATAAATATAAACAAACATTTCTAGAAAGAAACAATAACATATTTTATAAAAATATCCTCTATTTTGGAATGATTAAAGATGTGGGATTAAAATGTATGTCATCAAAGTCATCTCACCAGCAAATGTCTTTATTAAATGCTATGAAAATCTATCAGTTAATTCAATAATTAAGGGGAAATTATAGATGTTTGAACGTCTGCTATTTTAATATAGGTGAATATAAAATGGTTGATTGATGCGTCATAAAAATTACTTTCAATTAGTTGACATTCTTAGGCGGATTTTATAAAATTTCGTTGAACAATTTAAGAAAAATTAAGAAAATATCTTAGAAATCTGAATATCCATAATGGTTAAAACTAATCTTCTAAACTTTTAATAAAACTTAGAAGATGCAGTATCGAGGCCATCTTTGACGGCAAAGAATTTTAACTTTTACTTTATGAAAATCAAGTAATTAGCTCAATTAATGGGATAGAGGCAAATAAACAGATGCATAGGAAGATATCGTGGATATATATTTCATTTTATTTCAGAAATTAGGCTAAAAAGAAGAAAAATGATAAGAAACTGATAAAATCAGTTATGAATACTTACCTTTTCAAGCAATACCTTGGCAACATTTTCACCATTTTCTACACGGTCTTTGATTTGTTGCAAAATTTTTTCCAACTTATCCTTTAATGTTTTTTCAAATTCACTTTTAATAGCATCTTCTACTCTAAATAAATTATACGATAATTAATTAAATTATTTATTAATAAAATATTTTTAAAGAAAAAGCACTGTTTATTTACGTTTAAAAGAACATTAACTTACTCATCTAATTCTACAGCATCGGGCACATCAACAGCTGCTCTTAGAGAGCCAGTTTTGCCCATGCCTTCCATAAAAGATTCGACTGCATCTTGTACAGCAGGTGCTGCACCTGTTTAGTTTCAAATATAAAAGTCGATTTTTAAATATCAAATTTAAGAACCAAAATAACAGAATTAAATACTTACGTTGCCAAACATCGGCAGCAGCTAGGCCGAATATGATAAACAGAATGTAGACTTTCATTGCTATCCAAACTGAAAATAATTAACAATAAAATTAAAAGAAAATTATGAACATTCAATGGTTCTTTAGACAATTAACTTCTTCTATCCTTAGAAGAAGAATAAAAGCACTTTCCTATCTTTATCCCACAAATTATAAGCGTCAAAATGTTATCTTTTCCTTTTGGGAATTCGACATATGCATGTTATCTTTTTCATTTAATGCAAGTTAAAAATCACACAGTATATATTTTTACAATAGAATGTCTCCATTGATGGGAAATAATCATCTGTTTTCCTAATTATTTATAAAATATATAAGAATATAAACTATTTATTTCGAAATTGCTTTCAAACGTTTCAACAAAGACAAAATTTGAAATAATTTATGCTTTTATATAATATAAATTGCATAATTCAAAAAAAAAATAATAATAATAATATTTCTCAATTAAATTTAGCTTTTTTATGTAAAATTCTAATGAAAACTCTTCGAATTCTTAATTTGAATCAGATTTCAGTCTATCAATTCAATCCATATTTACATTGACTTCAGTTAAAATAAATGTAAGTTTAATTAAATTTGAGGAAGAAAAATTAAATATTTTGATTTGTAAATTAGTAAATACTATCCTATAAAATAAAACGAATATTATAATACAATAAATTAATAGATACGAATATGCTTCTTAGAAAGTTAACTAATGTTACTTCATTGTAGGAATGATGATTATCAGCTTATCCTTTAAAAAATTTAAAAATGAAGTTATATAAAATTAAAACAAAAATTCCGGCACCATAGTTTCCATTAATCAAATAATAAGCATTTTAATTCAAAAGATTTCAATAATTCCCCAAATGCGAGATATAACTATCAATATTTCCATTAGTTATCAAATTTTTAAATAAAATTATGTGATATAGAACTCAACGTTTTAGGGTCAGTGAATTATCAATAGCATGCTAGATGTTCTCTTTATTTTTGGATTAATAGATTATTTAATTTAATTTGTACACCATTTAATTCACTGACCTATGTACACCATGGATAAAATGGTGATAAAATGGTGTACAAATTAAATTTGTCGATTATGTGTTTCTTCAATATGATAACTCGAATAATTAATATTCGATTTTAATAAAATTTACATATATTATTGACATCAACTATTGACTCGAGTTTATTAAAAATAATTGACTTGAAATCAATATTACTGATATAATAAGAAAGAATATGTTGATAGGCAATGGAAGCAATATCTCATGCAAATGTCATGCAATTTGAACGAAATTATATATATATTATTGAATCTAAGCAGATAAAATGATCGAAATCGAATCATTAGTACATATTTGATGGTTGTAAATTTTCATAAATTATGCAAAATCGAATTATAAAAATGGTCACTTGACTTATTCATCCATCTTTAATTATTTCTATCTTAGTCTATGTTGTTATAGTACGAAGATTAGATAAAGAATTCTGATATCTCAGAGAAGATAAACTAATTTATATTCTAAATTCTTATTCACATTTTAAATATACAATACCAAATTAATAATCTTGAAAAATTAGTATTTCTTGAGGTTTATTTTAAAAATATATAAATATTTTATGAATTACCATTTAAATTTTCTATGTTAATACTGTATTATTATTCGTCAATTAATGCATCAAATTATTTATACAAATAATTAATTTGAGTATTTTATAAATTAACATGTTATTATTTATACTGTTAATAGTTTGCTTCAGATAATATTCTTATATTATCTGTAGCAAACTAAAATTAATCAAGAATTACTTAAATTCAACAATAAAAATGGCCATAAGTTAATAGATTAACTATAGTTTTCTTTCCTGTAAATGATATGAGTTAAAATTAATGATTATTATATCAGATTGTTACAACTGTTCAAGGTTGATAAAATATGGATTAGTCATGGAGCATTAGCTATCTTTATCGTCTAGAACTAAAATGATAAAAGCAACAGCCACGTAGCTATCATCAATGAGAGTGTGTATCAGCTGCATTTAAAAAAGGCGAAAAGTTTTAAGATGATCAAGCGTTTACATTTGTATAAAATTTAAATATCATTAAGAAAATATTTAAGATTGATGGAACATATCTTGGATATTGAATATGATCATATTGATTTTTTTCTTTTTGATATTTTAACTACTTACTAGAAGATTATTTTATTTAAAAAGGATATTTTATGTAAACATGCTTAGCGAAGTGTTTTAAAATCTAGAATTCGGAATTCTAAATTATATCATGCAAACTTGTAATCGGATCATTTTAAATTTATCAATGTTTTTGAACACAACATCGTTACAATTTCAAATAATATATACATCATAGTTTAATAAATGATAAGTCTAAACGACAGTTTAACTAATTTCTCTATAACAAATTTATTTCTAATAATCTTTATTAAATGAATTTAATATTACTTTAATGTGTTTAACACAGGATGGTATACTTAATTTTCAATATATCATGAATCATATCGAGCTTTTTCATTTATTAATCATATATTGATATAATTATAGTATATTGTTATGGCAGAATGATTAGTACTTGCAAACTACTCAACAATTGTTCGCTAGAAAGATTCATTAAAAAAATCTATTCAACAATTGTTCGTTAGCTTGGTTCCATGCTGAAGTATAGAGTTGTTTATAGTATAGTATATAAGGACGAAATTAAGATATTCACGGACAAGGTGACCGTATAGATAATAGCTCTCCCCTGCTGTGATATCTTGTATTGTGATGCTGATAGCATAGCCATCATTGTAGTGGAAAGTTCTCCAGAACAGAATCTGAGATGCTTCAAACAGTTCTCAATGCAGTTTTTAAGTAGTGTATAAGATTGGATTAATTGTTAATCTAACAAAACCTATAATTGTACCTTTTGCATGAAGAAGGCAGTTGATTGTGTTTTTAACTATAAAACACATTTTTAAAGGTTATAGTTCTCTTCTGTACTGAAGTCAATTATTTTTGTGTTATGCTAGATAAGATATTGACTTGGAAACCATGTACAGATTTTGTTGTTGAAAAGGCCTGTAAAGCCAAATGGGCTTGTAGAAGCATTTTAAGTAAGACATGGGGACTGAAACCAAGATTCTTATATTATTGGGTTGGCGGGAAAGTTCTGTCGTATTTTACTACGTGCAGATAATTTTGCCTGTCAAATCAAAACAAGCAGGTAAAATGCGTCATGTGTGGTCTTATATTTAGCATACCTCTGGTGGGATGTAAGAGAATTAATTTTCAATATCCTTCATCAGTTAGTTGCTAAGTACAGAGTGAATAAGATAGCTGTGGATAAAGTGCATTTAAGACATTGCATTTGATATGAGTTCCAGAAAAGAAGCAATGCATCGGTTGCTTGTAAAAACTTGTGTGACATGTTGGGAAGTGAAGTTGTAAATGTTTGGACCTGCCAAAGATGGTTTGCCAAATTTCGTTCTGGAGATTTCAGTCT
>WUQG02144781.1:0-23929 GCA_011317285.2 Androctonus mauritanicus | reverse complement strand
CACCACCGATCACAAAGCAGCCATTACGTTGGGTATCATTATGGGCTCGTTTTTAGTATGCTGGATGCCATTTTTCTGTATCAACATCGTTGCCGGATTTTGTAAATCGTGTGTATCCGACGATGTCTTCAAGACACTCACGTGGTTGGGATATTGTAATTCTGCTTTAAATCCAGTTATTTATAGTATTTTTAACACTGAGTTCCGTGATGCATTTCGAAAAGTATTAGTTACATATCTTCACACTGATTGTTGTCCCGTAAATAGATGTTGTATGTGTCATAAATCAAGGAAGAGCAGGACTTGTGACGGAAAATTATACATGGCTCCTTCAGGAATTAACCAAAGAACATCCGAACCAGTAAAAGATACAAATGGCGAAGGCACGCAGATATAAATATATATATATTCTCCCCCTTTTAAGAGCATATTCTTGGAATTACTGTAATTGCTCTGTTCGTAACTCCTAAATGTTGAAGTAAAAATCCTTAAGAAGTATCCTACCGACTGTTTAATTTTATTTTAATTTACAGAGAAAAATTTTAAAGATTATATATATTATTGCGGCAATGAAACAAATTATGAACAATTTTTACAGCTTATAGTAATAAGCTGTAAAAATTGTTCATAATTTGTTAACAAAAATAAACAAAATAATTAAAGTTAAATTTATATTCGGGCATTTTAGAAGAAAAAAAAATGAATATAACTTGTTATTAAAATAATTAATTTAAAAAAATAAAAATATCTAATTTGATTTAGTAATTAAAACTATAAATATACAAATATAAACACGCAATAATAAATTTATTTGCAAAATTAAACTCATAAATATTTAACAAAATTTTCTTTAAAAAATCAGCATTTCTTTGTAGATGAATCATTATATTTATAAATATTTGAAAAAAAATCTTTTTTTTTTTCTGTATTTTCGATATGAAATCAAATTGAATGAATAATAAACTTAATCTAGCAACATTTATTTTGGTTAAACTTAGAAAAATCATTATTTATTATTTATCTGTTAGAATTTAAGTTGTCAAATTTTAGGAAACATATACAGTATGATTGAATATTGATAAATTGATAATCAAGTCAGCACATCATTTTATTTTTAGTGATGTCTCACTAAGCAAATGTATTTTTGTTAAGAACAAAAGTATCAGTTGTCTAAACTTAAATATTATTCTATATAATTTCATAATTGCAATATATTTTTTATGACATAATTTATATCCGGAATGAGTTTTATACACCTTTTACGTACATAAATAATTTTGTTTTCAATAGCAAAAAAAATATTAATATATTTTATTTCTTTATTATGTAAATCATAAATTGTGATAATTAAAGATTTCGTTTATTCTGTTAACGAACTGAATGAGATAGTAGTTTTGTTATTTATCAGTAAGATAGATACATATTATCTTCATTTTTCTTTCTTTATTTTTTTTAAATATAATAATAAGTGAACATCTCTAATCTAAAGAGAAATTTTTTAAATAACTCGGATTAATAACTGTTATGATCGCGAATAGTTTAATATTATAGAAGTAAAAACCATTTTTTTAACTGCGAAAAAATATATAAAATTTGTTTCAGAGAGAATTTACTGTTTCTATCGACTGATTGTTTCCAATATTTTATTAAATATTGGAAACAATCAGTCGATAGAAACTATCTTCCGTAAATCCCAACTGTATAGATTTAACAATTATGCTGAAAGATTCAAGTTTATAATTAGAATGGATAATAAAGAATTTTTGAATGTCATGAATATATTTTTACTTAAACGAGAAATTCGATCCAGTATTTAATGTTCAATTATAAATAATCTAAGTGAGAAGAATTTAATAAGTTTATATTACTCTGTAGAAAACTTGCATAATAATGTAACGATTCAATTTTTTGTTAGTAGTTAATGTAGGCCTATGTCTTATATTAAATAGACTACTATTTGATAATGGAATAATAATCCCAATAATAATAATATAATTTAGGAAAAGTAAATTTAAAACTTAGAATACAGTTTATTAAAATAAAATAACTATTCGCGATAGGTTTTAAACTTTAAATTTAAATTAATTTTAAACAATTTACAACCGAATTGTTGCATTTAAAATTACCATAAAGTATAATGGAGTATTTATGAATATTTAAACAATTACATGTAACTTATATAAATATTTTATATATTAACCGCAAAGGATTTCTAAACAGCCACCAGAATCTTTAAATACACAACGCTGATCACTGTTTCCGTATAGAAGATTTAGTTCTACTGCTAAATATAAATTTGATTCAGAATAATTTGTACGTTAATAATAAATATTCTACGACAAATTCGACTGCTGATTATTTATTAATCGCAGGTTAGTACGTTGTGCCATCATTCCTTTAATATCTTTAATAACCGTAAAATTCATCTAAGAAGCGAATAAATCATTGAAATTAATTCATTCAACGACATAAATACAAAATAATTTTTAAAAATTCATACGAATCATCTAATAAACGTCTCGATGATCAATGATCAATGGCGATAAATAGTTCAGAAAGATATTCTGAAATTCTTAGATTTATATATAGAATAAATAAGCATTACTCGACTGGAAGAATAATTTTAAAATTTAATTTAAAAAAAAAAAATTAATGAAAAAATCCAATAGGTTTATAATTGATAATTAAGGAAAATATGTTATATAAAATACATTTAATTTTTGCATTTTCTATAATTTTTAGCATATTCGGTCCGTTTTGTTAGAATTAATATTAAGTTAGAGAGAGAGAGAGAATAAAATGGAATTTACTTTCTCATCAGTTTAACAAGACACTTCTATCTACCTATCTATCTTATTTGATCTGCCTTTAGGTGGAATGAGACTGTTGCTGACAGAAGGATTAACTCAAGAAGTTGTGAACTAATAAAATACCGAAAGAAAAGACTTTTTTAAGACAGTATAGTTAAGTTTACCTTCTATTAAAATGAAAAGTAATCACAGATTAATATAACAAATAATTTTATTATCGAAGTGTTCGACTATTAAAAATATTTGAATTAAAATATAGTTTAATAATATCGTGGATTAAAAAAAATATTGGAAAGATATGAAGGATTGAAAATTATTATTTGACGGATATTTAAAAATTTGATATTTCATTTAAAAGGAACATTAATGCAATGTTTACAGTTTACTTTTCGCGCTTAAATTTAGCTAATCCGTCTCGTTTTTAACAATAACATGAAGAATATAATAGCGTTTTTTTTATGACGACGATTTATTGGAAAAAATGGTGATTTATTGATTTTTCTCCAGAATTTCTATAGAAAATGGCTTTAGGAATGACAATTGGTGAGAATGGAAGCTGTCTTGAATAAGCTTTGCATATCAAGAAAATTATTTTTATTTAGACTTATATTATTTTATTTGGGTGACTTTTGGAAGTTGATGGCGATTATAACGAGAGTCTACTCCTCATTCTTCCCCCTGTGTCATCTGTATTGGTAGAGGATTCACTGAAACAGCAAATTGCCTTTAGGAATTGTGTCATACATCAGATAAACGATACTGTCCCTGAGAAATGGGCAAATCAGATGCTGCTGTTCTTTTAAAGCATCGTCAAAATATTTGCTTCATTCGAAACAAGTTTGCTTAAATATTCAAATATTTTATTTTTTCGTTCTGTTCTATTTTAATCAATAAGTTAGAAGCGAAAGATTATATCCATAATTTCTTTTTATCTTTTCAATTTTGTTTTTTTATTTCTGATTATCAGTGAATAGCTCAATCCGCTAATATCAAAAATTGACTATGTTTATTCTAAGTTTTAAAATGAATTATTGTTAAAATTTTCTTTTAAAATTGTTATTATAGATACAAAGATAATTTTCTTGATTTTTCTAAGTAATATAGCAATTTTCTATTTTAGATTTTATAGATTATAACCTTAAAATCTGAATATTTAACACAAATCTCTGTAATAAGTTTAACTACTGTATTTCTAGCAACAATCTAGCAGTACTTTAATATGATGTTCATCTGAAACCACACAGCTTTCTATTTTTTTCTGTAAATTGAGAAACTTGTAAACATTCGTTCTTTATAGTCTTTCCATTAGTCATTAGTACTGCAAAATTTCTTACTATTCATTTTATACCTCTGAGAAAAAACACCGAAAAATAATTTTTAATATTTACTTTATTCACAAATTACTTCTTTCTTCGTGAACAAATATTGTGTTTCCTATTTTTCCTTATATAATTATGAAAGGCATGTTTATACAATTTTTAATGAATTTTTATTATTTGATAAATAAATTCCCTAATAGAAGATGAAAAACAAAAATTGATATTAATACAATTAGATGGAATTAATTCATTTTGTTGGAATAATGGACAAAATAAGTGAAAATCTATTTGGACGAACTGATTCAGGAACTAATTCTTTTGTTATAGATTTAAAAAAAAAAAAAATTTGTAAGAATTCAGGATTATAAATCCTGAATTCTTACAAAAATATTTTTCAGAAATGCTGTGATGCTACATCAAAATACTGGAAAAGTTAATGTTTTGATAACGAATACATTTTAATGACAGTTATAATTTGTAACAAAATTTAAAAAAATAAACAAATAACTAAATGCATTTAGTTAATAGAATTTATATCAAGATAAATATTTGTTCACTGGCAAATAAATTCAGAAAGAAAATTACACAAATAGTATTATTCAAATAACGCAAACAAACTGAGAACCAAGAAAATTTCTGCTCAATTATACATAGAACAGTTTAGAAGATTGTATAAATAATATATTTTATAAGAAATTTTAACACTTCAGAATATATTCTGGACATTTATAATAGCGGGATAAGATTATCCTTATTCAAAATATGATGTTTGAAAAATATATAATAAATCTTTGAGAAAGTGTAATAATTTTAGACATATGTCATTATTTTATATAAGCTTATGTTGATTCCATCCACTAAACATGTACAGTCAGTGGCATACCCAGAATCTTTGGTACCTGGGGAGGCATTTTTTTCCTCCTCTCCTTCTCCAAAAAGACACATCTGCTTTAACTTTTTACATTTTACTGCATTTTATTTTACACTCATTTTCTTAAATATCTATAATTTTTAAGAACTGAAAATTATACAAAAATTTTTATACAAATATCTGATGAATAGTAATGATATTTTATGCTTTTGGCCCCCATTTAGCATTAGTGTCCTGGGCGGACCGCCCTCTCGCCCTCCTCTGGATACACCACTGTGTACAGTACAGTTTATTTGATGGAATCGACGATCGAGATTCACATAGACTGTTTAATAAATTATTTATCAATACATTAATAAATTATTCACTTTACTGTTCTCATAACAACGCTACGAATACAATATTAAGTTTATAAAAATTATTTTTTGTAATTATAGCTTCTATGGTGACAATATCGGCTGGTATACTGTCATTGGAAAAGTAATAATATTTTACATAATTAATACATTGAAACTATCATTATTTCCAATTATGTTTCATTACGGATTATGAAAAGAGTTTCAAAATAATGTTTTAGAAGTGAAATGAAAAAATTGCGAATGTCTGATAAGATAAAAGTATTAAATCGACTTAAAGTAAATATCGAATATTGTACATAGTTTTATCTGTGACAACTATTTATTCTTGAAGAAACAGCTAAAATGAAAAAAAAATAATAATAATATTAGAAAACAACAAATTATAAAATTCATAATTTATTAAAATGTTATTGAAGTAGGTGAATAATAAAGTAATAGCAGACAGCAGAAAAATTCACTTTTATTGAGATTCGAAAAAATAGTATGATTATCATAATTTTAATGTTTCATCTTACCAGAAATCGTAAATAAATCTATAACAGTACTTTTTGACTCTCATTAAAACCAATTTAACTAATTTTAGTCTGTTCTTTAAGAAAATAAATACACCGAAGTAATGGGTTAAGAGTAATTTATTAATAATTTTGCTAACTCTTTCCAAATCCCTCAAATTACGTATTTTATAGCAGATGTTTCAAACTTCTATCTCAAATAGAAAAAAAAATAAAAAATACGAAAGGAAGATTATGATCGATAAGCGGATTTCTCTGAAATTATACTTCTAATTTGTAAATGCTGAGTTTAAAAATAATTTTAAATTTCTTATTCCGAATTTCCCAATTATAGGGCTTATAATAGACGTAAGAACGAAAGTTTACGTTTTTCTTGATAATTTTAAGAGAAGTATGGATAACTAACAAATTTTAATGTATTTTATACGTTCCAATTTTATAAAATTCTATCTCCCGGAAAAAATAATAGATAACAATAGACAAAAAACATTAATCATTTAATCGTACGGTAAAAAATTAATTTTATTTAATATTGATACATACAAGAAGTAAATAATTTGTATAAATTTTAATATAATCAAATATGTATGTTTTATATATTATATTTATGATTTATAAACTATGTTATTATAAAATAATAACAATCTTAATAATATTTAATATGTCATTCTAGGTTAAGAAGCCATAATAGAAATAAATACGGTATTTAAAAAATATTTATTCGTAAGTTATGAAAGACAACTGAATTATACAATTTTCGAAACCAAATCGGTACCAAAATAACAAAATTATAATATTTAATTACGATATAAAATCAATGCTCTAATTATAAAATATGTAAACATTTCAGCTTCTGTTTAAGGAAATGTTATTTAACTATAAAAAATTGGAGATATGTGATGTACAAATTGCTTTTATGTTTTAAATAATCAGAAAGATTCGAGTAATCTAATAAATAATTCAAAATGAGTAAAAGGTACATTAATAAATATTTTTTATTTGCTAACGAATGTCTTAATTAATAATTTAAATGCTGCTATCAAAACTGGTTTTCAAGCGTTAAAAATAACTTATTAAGAATATCAAGGAGTCACGAAAAAAATCTATAAAAATAAAATTAAATACTGTACTTGTTTTGGTTGTGGGTTGTGTGTGTGACAATCTAAAACATGTCTTCAGATAATTTGACGTTTTTAGGCCAACCGTAAGAATTACAATGCCAAATATAATCAAATTATGGCAACAGAGTTTGCGGTTTTTGGTTACAAAGAGAATTTATTTTTTAGTTAAATACGAAAATAAAAAAATCTCTAAATATATCGCAACAAAACTTGGCATATGTGTTCAAAATCTTTTTTTGAAAGATTTTAAGCAATTATACTTTAATTATATGAATTCACGATATAATTCTTAACTAACAATGTAATATGATCAATAATTTTAATGATTTTTTGATGCTGATCAAGCAGAAAAATGCCTTTGTTTTAAACTTCGACTATTTTCTAATGTTATAATTTTTATAGTTAAAAAAAAGTAACTGTGCTCATTTATACATATAGTTTTTGTTTTTGATTAGATCATTTCAAAAAAAGTAAAATTACTTTTTCTGAATCAATTAACAATTATAAAAAAAAAATTTTTTGCTATAATATAAATATCTAAATCTGGAGTGAATTATTCAAATGGAATGAATATAAAAAACATCAACAATATAATTTCCAATTAATTTATTAACTAATGCAATAAATATAAAATTACAAGAATCTTTGGAAGGAAATAATCGCATGTTTTCCAATTTATCAAATATATTTTATTTTATAATGATTAAAAGTTAAATCATGAAAGCTTTATCAATGGCAATTTATAAATCTACTCGATAGATTTATATCATTTAATTTTTATAAGAATTATCAGATCTACTCGATTTATAAATCGAGTGGATCTGATAATTCTCTGATAGATCGGTAGATAGCTAGATCGATCGATAGATAGATCTATCTAATTCTCTGATTTCTCGATAGATTTATAAATCGAGTAGATCTGATAATTCTCTGTAATAGCTATAGAACTATTCGATAGATTTTTAAAAAATCCATCGAGTAGTTCATAGTTATTACAGAGAATTATCAGAAATTTACAGAGTTAATTAATCTTATTTCAAAGCCAAATTTAGTAACCTGATCACTCTACTAAATTTTATAAAAATCGATCAAATAATTCGAAATTCATTCTGAAGAAACCTTCGAAGATTTAATGTGTGGGCATATTTTAATGGTTGATATAAGAGAAAAATTGATGAGCAATTGAAATATTCTTCAATAGCTGATATTCCTACTAAAATTTATAAAAATCCAGTAGGAATATATAGTTTAAGTTATTTTAACGCAGTATCGAATGCAGCCATTTTTAAATAGTTGAAATTAGTATTATAGTATGCAGCTTCGAGCATTGTGTAATATTAAGATCAACTATTAATAAGTTTTAAGTGGCGGATTGGATCTAAAAATATTGATTGTCAGCAGACAATCCACCCACAATTATAAGACTATCATTTAATTTTTATAAGAATTTTTAAGTGGGCCCACTTGCTATCGGGCAAGCTGACACACTGGACAGTCCGCCACTGCTTCGAAGTCAACTTTAATAGTAAAACATATTATTGAATTTTATGAAAATCTATTAATCAGTTCAAAAGCATTAGCAGAGACACACAGATAGACAACATAGAAATTTTATACTTCACTTTTCTTTAGAAAGTAGGCTAATAAGAGTTATAAATAATAATGAAAAAAATCTTTAATTTCATGATTTCATTATAAAACTATTAAAAATATATTCAGAGATTACAGTAATGGTAATTTAAGAGGACTTAAATATAGAACCAAATGTGACATTTACATTATGTATTTCTATATAAAATAACTTGATGTTTTGTATACAGAATTTGTCTAAGCGCATGAAAGTTTTTTTTTCCACCAGCAACCATGATCGAATTTCTCAATCTTACTGATAACACTAATATAGAAATGATTTGTTCATCCAATAGCCGATGCAGAAAATATAAACAAAATGATAAATAAAGATATTAATATATATAAGCCACTTAAAACTTGAAAAAATATCCAGTCAACATATTGATTAGAACATTCAATCAATTCACAATAACATTGATCATTGAAGAACGTTCTGAATCTTTAATATGAAATAAACACAAGTACTTAATTGAAATCTTTCATAAATGAAAATGATCAAGATATAATAAATAATATAGGTATAATTATATTATTTACAACAGTTATAGAAGGGAAAAAAAAGAGAGAGAAGATGGAATTTTTATTGCTATAGCAAGAACTCTTCTCCGATATATTATTGTTTGGATTCAATCCTTGTAATAATTAACTGATAAAAATGTAATTAAAATTATTATTCATGCCTTATATGATTCAAAATTTATCTTTTGAACATTAAAACACATCATTTAATAAAAATAAATAAAGATTATTGATAGTTAAAGCATATTATCGTCTTGAGAATTTTAATTTTGGTAACGTTATGAGATACGATTAACGAAAATTCGCCTATAATCCAACAATAATTTTCTGCTAGTCTCGTTTATTATAATAATTTAAATCGGATAATTATCTTACAGAAATAATTTCTTAGATCTTGATATTTATTTTCTTAAGATCATTCAAATGATATAATAACAGGATTATCATTTCCCATTTCAATTAATTTAAACTTTGGAGATATAACTAACTTCATGTTTACATTACAGACTGAAATAATGTGAAATAGTTTTAAATTGAGAAGTTTATATCAAACTACAATTGGAAAAGTTTATTTAGAATTAAAAACAAATTTTTTCCCAATTATAGTTTAATAATTAATAATAATAATATAACGATTTTCTGAAACTTTTATTGAGCGATATGCTTCCATTAAACAATCATAAATTTCAAAGTTAAAAGAAGTACAAGAAAGCTAAAGTAAAAAGTAAAGTAATGGCATTATTCGTCGTTATATTTAATTAATAAACTGAAAAATATTTTAATTAATATCAGGATAATAAGAAAAATTAAATGAAATTATCATAATTTTATTTAATTTTGAAGAATAACTTAAAATATTTAAGAAAAATATGTAATGTTGAATAGTATCAAATTTAACTCTAAGATTAATTATAGTATATAATCTGAAATAATATAAGATGCAAATCGATTTTTTTAGTATATAATTTAAAATTTGATATAAATCTTTACTCTAAAAATATAAAAGATACCATCGCTTCTGTAAAAATTGGAAAAATTGCTATTGTATTCTGATTCAATTCGCATTTTATAAGTATATACATTTTATTAAAAATTTTTAACACATGCTTTTATGTTTGAATAAATAATCCATCTGTGCTTTATCTCTTAACAATAGGAAGAATATGATTTAGTTTATGCTTTGTAGTCTAACAAGTAAGTGAAAATTCAATATTCAAACTTATATTTTGTTCAATTGCAAGATTAAACTCACTATTAAAAACTAAAAAAAAAAGAAATTATTTTATTATAATAATAAAATCAGAATTACTTCCTAAATAATAAATTAGTTCTGTTAAATCTGATTCTATTTATTTAATTATGTTATGAATAACTTTGAAATTTTAAGGAGCATTCTTCGCTACTTGATATGACTTCCATTTTTAGTATAAATCTCTTAATATTATTTAATATAGTTAGGAGACTATGTATAATTAATAATAATAATTTATGCGTTTGGATGTTTATAATGACATTTTTAAGTAGAAACAAATAGTCCTGAAAAGAAATAATTGGCTTTTTTCCGTATAAATTCTATTTTGGAATGGTTAAGTTTAAGTCAAAGTTATCTTCAATGGCATGGTTTCAAAATAAAAGAAAGTTTATTGGAATATTCTGTCACGGAAATGGAATATTTTTCTGTCACTAGATATATTTATTTGTTTTCATTTTTTGTGTTCTTTATTAACAATAATTTAACAGAATTACTGTTAATTCTAGTTAATAAATGTATATAAGCGAATATGAATTAAAAAAATATCATTGACGAAAAATGGAAGAACAAGAGAGTCTTAAGCTTTGTACGTTATTCTTCGAATTTTTTAGATATTATTCATTAAAAATTTAAAATTCATGTCAATTATTTCGATCCTGAAGAATTTTGGAAATTTACTAAATGCTTACTTTTACTGATTAAGAATTAAAAAGTATACTCTGCATCTATATTTATAACTAAATGTGGTGCGGAATATATTAAGATATTTAATAATATATTGGATGTAATTATCCTCCTCCGCGTACTGAAAAATGTATTGCATTTTAATAGTTCACATTTTCAGATATTAAAGAGTCAGAGATTATCTGAATACCACTTTTTTTTTTTTTTTAATATTATTAGTGGTTGCTTAGATATTAAACGGAGTGAAACTTTATAAACTAGCTTAAAATAAGCATATTTATGCAAATTTCTTAGTGAATTGTTATAAGTAGAATGATGTACTTTATAGAATATTGTAATTGAATTATAAATATTGCTCACACGATTTTATCGCATGCACTCTCTCTAAATTATACCCCTCCACTGAAAATTATAAAAATTTTCAAACTTTTTCGAATATCACCGTGCTTTTTTTATAATATCATTACAAAATTTTCACTATCAGATAGAATATTAGAAGAGCATTTCAAAAAGTGCTTCCTAAATATTTTATACCCAATAAAAACTAAATAGCGAAAATTTAAATCAAGACGTATGAAGAAATCTTGCAATTGTATGCAAATTTCTATATAAAATATTATAATTAACCAACTATATAAATAAAAAAAAATTTAATTTAGTGTTTTCCTTTCGCTTTCATATAAAAGAAACTTCATCCAAATCTATTCGTTAAATCTTTTCTTACGAGCTAGCTATTGAATGTTGTTTTTCTTCGTTTTATTGTGAGATTAACTGTATATGTATATATTTATAGTAAATCCCAGTGAGTCGGACGAAGACAAAATTTTAAATATATCCTTCCTAAAGCACACTCTTTCATTTAAAACAAATCCCATTCAATAATGATACATATTTCTCGATCGCATTATGTAAGTTACAAAGATTTATGTTATTGTATCCCATTTTATGGAATTTGCGATTGGCATCTATTGTTCTGTCAATGAACAAATTTCCATTATTCTAGGGATTTGCAAACCTTATGTAAACACAACCTCTTTTTCATGAAATTACTATTTAAATATATATTAAAATCCAACATATGAACTTTTAAGATAGTCGACATTTATAAAAGGATCGTTTTCGAAAGCATTCGCTAATTTTCACCTTTGTTTCGCACACTATTAAAAACAATTCGTTCCACAGTTTAGAAAACATTGTACTATTCCAATTTTGCGCGAAACAAAGGTGAAAATTAGCACCTTTAATAATAATCCTTACCTTTAATAATATAAAGGTAAATATATATAATAATGATGATCTAATTCTCATTATTTTCAACAAGCTTGATTATTTAATATGTCCCCATGACATTAGTGAATTTTATTCAAATCAGTTAATATTTATGGAAGATAAAGTGGCTAAAGACAGAGGATAGTTCTTTACAAATGCACATACAATAATGCATTCTTTTATCACATTCTTAATTGCAAAAGATCAAAAACAAATATAGAATAATAATAATATTATCATCATAAGATTTTACTTGATCTCAAAAATTTTGATTTTTTTTCCCCTAGTTAAATAAGATATTAAAAATTATTTTATAAGTAATGAAACAGATTTTACGATAAATAGTACATTTGAAGAAAAGTTCATTTTTGTTGAATAATAAATACATTCACGATTATTTGTATTTTTTTTTTTTTAATTATTTTAAAACTTCAATTTAAAACTAAATATTTTTAAAAAATTAACTGTATTTAAATTTGTTTTATTCTATAAATTTTTATGATTTATATTGAACTGGTAACAGATACTATTCATTAACATGAAATAATTATTTTGGACATTCTTCAGTTGGAATGCATGGAGAATCATCATTTTCTTCTCTAATATATCCTTCATTGCAGATACAACCAGCATGGCATAACATAACGCATGGAATTGGTTGATTTCTGTTTCCACAATTTTCTTGACAATGATGTGAACAAGGGTTAAAATGTTCATTTTCAGGACATTCTATTAAGAAAATAAAGCGATTTTATTAATCTTTTGATGTTTACAAAATTAATTAATATTAGAATTAATAATTGATGAGTACAATTCAAATTAATAATTAACATATTTTTTGTTTACTCATTTAAAATTAATTACTTTTACTTTCATCATAAATACAGTATATTCTTAATTATGACAGATATATTATCTGCTAGCGTGTATAATAAAAGCTATTTATGAATAGTAGTCTATCATTTTGACAAAAACAGACTTTGTATTGATATAAAGACTGTATTATAATTTAATAAAAATAATGCATTAAGACACAAACAAAATACTTTTTTCTATATATAAATTAATGATTTTTTTATTGATTTGCTGTACTATCGCCATGCTTGTGAGCCAGTAGTACTAATATTAATTCAAATAGCGCTTAACCAAGTTCAGTTCTTTTCCCACAAACATACGCATGTTTATTTATTATTTAACATAATTAATAAGATGCAGCAAGTCAAACCAAACTTTTAACATCTGGTTCAAGAGAAAAAATAAAAATGAAAATTTTCTATTTTTTATTAATATTTAACTGTCCATCCACTGCCATAGTATCATACATAGCGTAAAATTTAAATAGGTGAACGTGCACTATTCTTTATTATACAAAGTACCTGCTTATTAATTTTGTATACGATGAGTAGTCGATTGAATCATTTAAACAATTTTATACCAATAAACTTACGCAACTTCCTTTTCCCGTTTTTATGTCTGCCAGGCCGTTCGCAAAATATCTTAAGAGCAAGACATCATAAAAGTATTTAAATTTTAAATAATCATCATTTCTTTTAATCCAATGTATAACAGTGCTAATTTTCAAGCTTTTATGTGTTCTCCTTTACAAGATGGCGGCCTTCAAAATATAAAAATTCTATATATTGTATTTGAAAGTATTTGATCGCACATGAATATATTATAGTCTTTTGAAAGATTTTCTTTTGTAAAAATGGTTATAACATTACTAAATATCAGTAAAAGTATTTAGTTATATTTACATTGACTTTAAAAGCTTTCGAATATAATAGCGCATACAGAAAAGTGATATATTACATTATTTTATAAAGATATTTCATGTGAACAGCACATTTTAATTTATATGAATTTTTATCCGCGACATTTCTTTATTGTATAAATATTGTATAGCGATAATTAAATGAATCAGATTTTATTTATTTTAGAAAGTGGCGTCATCTAGTGACAAAAATAAGAACGATTCCATGATAGATCGTGGTAGGTGTAATAGATCTGTTTCTTTGTAATTTCTAATTAGAAAACAGTATTAAGCGTAGAAAGAAGACTAAGCAAGTCTAGAGAGAGACCTAACCTATTTTCCGAATATATCCATATTTTGGAAAGAATAAACATGTGGAATTGTGGTATGTCGTCAAAATTAACTTCAATGGCACATTCTGTTTATTGAATATTTTTAAATTTTTTCAAATGATTCAATAATTATTATGGAAGTAACTTAGAAGTTTGAATGCCCGCGTTTTTAATAAAAAACACTGCAGAATGTTATTTATTTAAAACATTTAAACTTAATCTAATTTCAAAATTCAATTTTAATTAATTGTTCCTTTAATGAATTTTATGAAAATCAGTGAAATATAATAGTTTAAAAATTATTAAGAAGAAGCTTCGGAAATTTAAATGTTCGCTATTTTAACAGAATTGCAGTTAATATCATTCCTAGGCATTATATTGCCGTTAAAAAATATAATGCCATTCTTTACATTATGTCGCCTTTGCGCATTATTTGGCTGCCTTATTAATTAGCCATCCTTAGTTTGCGCAGAAAAGGAATAACCTTTAGGAAAACGGCCCTGTTAAAGGATTGATTGAATTATCAAGGTGATCTTCAATAATTTATACTGGATGGCCGCGTAGTTAAGATTTTGCATATCATCTGAAAGTACTCTCTTAAATAAATCGGATAACATTTGAGAGATATACTGCGGAATATGGGAGCAATTTCTTTCTTAATACATAAGTAATATTAATTCCATATCGATCATTTTGATAGGCTTACTTTTCTTATCAAAATAATAAACTTGTATGTGAATTTTTGAAATGGGATAATATTTATCGAAGTGATTGTGCTGCAGATAGACAAACTTAATTCAAATAATCTTATATAAATATAATTGTTATTTTTTAAATAATCAGATCTCATATTAATATTAATTGAATTTGAAAAACTGATAAAAATAAATTGATTGAATTTTTAAAAACTTACTTGAACAATCTGACTCGGGAATACAAGGAGCGAATCTCCATTGAGAATGTTGTCGAACATAACCTGCTTTGCAAACACATCCTTCTTGGCAAGAATCTGAACAAGGAGAACTCATTATGGTTCCATTAGACCATTCACAATAACGATCACAATCACCATCGCATTCCGAAAGTTCTTTTGTGTAAAAATAGCATTCTGTAAAACACATTCAAAAGTTTCAATTATTTTTATTATTTTTTTTAAATGTTCAACGGATCAAAAAATTAAAAATTACCTCTAGTATAGACGGGAATAGCGCATAACAACAGCACGAAATAGGTCCACATATTTTAATTCTATAAAGTAATTGATGCTATTATCTTCTGCAGTTTTATAAAATCGAGTAGTAGTTAGTCTTTATCTTTATTTTATACGGAAATGAATATAGTTGTGAAAGTTTCTTTGAAATGATAAAGAAACCACATTTCCGTTGTGAGCTTAATTAATAACTATATAAATATATTTATAATAAGTATTTTTACATAAAATACTAAGTATTAAAATTTCAACTCTTTATTTACAGAAAGTTGCAGTAACGCTTTAATTTAAATATTTTATATTTGAATTATTTTGGAAAGGAAAATGTTTTATACGTTTCGATTTTATAACATTTTTTAATGTTTTGAATATTAGAAATATAAATTATTTACATTAAATATTCCAAACTTTATTTATTTCAGAATATAAATTAAATATTTCATATAAATTATTAAAAATAGTTATAAATTCTGTTCTCTTTACAATTATTTCTATCTCTTTGTATTATTTCTGTCATTTATGAAATTAGCTTATCTCTAATATGTAGCTAAAATACCGAATACTGTATTGCGATTGTGAGTATTTTTGCTTCATCAAACAAAATTTTTGCTGACACCATGTCAAAATAAATGATCACAAATATTTTTATCCATTATCAACTTTGCTCAAATCAGCTCAAAAGTTTGCAGACCAGAATTAATCAATAGCCGTGTGAAAAAAGTATTTTACTGAATTAAGTCCGATTCCGATTTCAAATTTACAAATTTTTCTGGTGGATCCAGACAACACTATTGAACCCCATCCTTCAAATTCTCTGATTGTGATCTTATCGATGATCCTATGAGTATTTGCTAGTCCCATGATGCAGTCCTGTCAGCCACTTTACAACCTGTAGTGTGCTGTAAAATGGCTGCGGCTAAATATATTGCTTAGGAAATTCGATGTTATGATTAGCAAACCAACTAACTAATTATCGGTGGATCAGAAGAAATACGATTTGTAATTTATTTAATATTTTATTAGGTTAGCAATTATTTTAAGCTAGTTGTTCGCTTCTAGTTTCTGATTTTGGCAAAGTTTTTTAGAATCTGCGAATTTTAAAATTTTTATAAAAAAATTCAATTCGATTCAAAAGCTATTGGTACTAAAATATTTTACAGATCACATTTAGCATTTGATCTGCAGATCATATATCTGTAACAGAAGTTCAATAAGGCAACGTTTATTAAATTAATTACAATTTCTGTTTTAATGAACAGAAAACTATATCATCTAATTTAAAGTTTTGCTTAATTAATATTAACCAACTTATTTAGCTGTAAATTTTGTACTTGTGAATATTGAATAAATTCTGTGAAAATTTAACTCGAATATAGTATAAATTGTCATTAGAAACTTTATAAGAATAATTTAAAAATTTATTTATAATAAATTTTGAAATTTTTATTGTTTACGAACACAATAATTTAATTAATTTAATTTAATAATTTTAATATAATTTAATTTTTAATATTTCTTGGTAGTTGATCGGATTAAAATATTAATGATTAGTGAATCTCTTAAAATTTATCTGAAATTGAAAAACTTACCTTTCTATCTTGCTACACAGTATTTTAATTCGTTTAAAATACAAATAATAAAAATAATGTTTTCATAAATATAATCACATTATGTATGAACTAACAAATATAAAACTTCATTTTTAATTAAACTTAAATATAAATCATTTCAACTTAATTACTGTTATTTACAAATTAAGTAAATTTATTTACTGAATAAGAATTTTTTAAAACTTTTTTCAGAACTTGAAATGCGATTAAATAAATATGCGAAACATCTGTACTCTTGAATAATTTATGTAAAAAAGATATTTGAAAATATTATTTTAATTTTCTTTAAATAAAATCTGAAATTTTAATACTTAAAATATTTTATTTTAAAGCATATATACGATATATATATATATTCATACTGCAATTTAATAAATCTGAATCGAAAACAAAATTTTAACACATTTCCGTATGAAATAATCATATAAAAAAATAAGTATTTAATTAACATCTAGTATAACCGTGCAAAAGAGAAAACAGTTATTTTGTAGAAACAAGATATGCTGTTGTTCTCTTATTTTTATTAGTCGGAAAAAAATGTCTACGCTTGGTATAATTTTTATTTTTCAATACAAAATAAATGTTTAAATTAAGAAAATTTCAATAATTTATTTTAAATTTGTTATTTTATATTTTTATAGAGTGTTTCTATGGCGAAGAATTTACTTAATGCAATTATGATTGTGCTCGTTATTGTGAATGGTCTAATGGAACCATAATACTCAGATTCCTGCTTTAAAGTATTTGTTTGCAAAGAAGGTTATATTCGACTTCATTCTGGAAGAAATCAATATATTCCCGAGTCAGCGTGTAGAAATAAGTTTATCAAAATAGACAAAATTCTGTTTTTTTTTTTTTTTTGCCAACAGATGATGTCACTTTCCATTCTAGTAGAACACTAAGTGACGAGACGAAACAAGCCCTTCCACAAGCTGCTCATCCATACTGAGGGGTCAGCCGGATTGTGAAGTATGGGGATTGACGGCCGGGCCCGAACCCTATGATAAATATTTTCAAGGAGGTGGGACCCGAGATTCGAACCCGGACCCTCCAGAATGGAAAGCTGAAGCGTTTCCACACGGCTAATCCGACCGAGATAACAAAATCCTGTTATCATGAATTTCAAATTTAATTCATAAATACAATTATTATTAATGGAAATATATATTTATGAATTATCAATTACAACTATTTTAAATTAATCACCATTAACAGTTATAATAAGTTCCAAAAAAATGAATAATTTTGAAAGTATTGAAATTATTTGAAGTTGAATAGTTGCAAAAATAAAATTAACAAAACATATTTATTTATCATTAGTATTAATATCTTAGGGCTAATAAGTAATGATTTTTCGACATTTAAAGCTGCGCTAAACCATCTTTTGGAATATGAAATAAGCTGAAAAATTGAATAGAATAAAAAATAAATGATTTAAAATTATGCGCTTTGTTAAAATTTATGAGTTTTAAAAGTGGTTTGGAAACAGTTTCAAACTGTTATATTTTAATTATTTTCCTCAATTGGATTCGGATTATTACATGGATGAGTTTGTATATCCTGCACAGCATGAAATCATCCATGGCCAATTGAACGGTTTGAATCTTTTTGACGATAAAATTTTAATAGTAGAAATGACTAAAATATTCATATTACAAATCAATTCAAAGCTTTTATCAAATTTTAATGTCGATAAAATTAGATTAGATTAGCTAGATTGAAATAAAACTTGTAATCGAACATGAAACACATATCTATGAAAATTTTTATAATTTTCATATGGAGTCGACAAAGTTCGTCGATTTTGATTCTAAATTCTTCACAATCTGAATGATTCCATTATAGGCTATCAGATTGCCGCGTAGTTAAGCGCTTGCTTATCGTTTTCCGAGTTCGATTCCAAATTCCGAATTTCAGATTTTTAGGTGAACAGGGATTCATCTTTCATCTGACTCCAAATTCCATTACAAATAGGGATGGCCCTTAGTAGGCACTTGAATAATCCACTACTTATATCTGATGCTACTAATATCTGACAAATATGGAAACTAAGTAAACTAAAAAATAAATCCCAATTATATGTATAAATGTTCCCTGTTGGATCTGGAATGGCCACGCCATTTACTAATTAACTAATGATTAAGAAGCAGTATCAGAAAGTCAGGTTTTAAAAACAAGAAAAAACTGTTTTTGTTTTAATATTGTAGTTTTCATATAATATATGATATTTACCTTTTAGAAATGAACCTATCAATTACTTTTACTAAATTTTTGCAGTTAAGCAAAGTTTCGTATTAATAATGGGGCAATTTCAGGCCTACAGTGTGATTTGAAATGGTTCCATTGCTTAATTTTTAGAAAGAAAATGGCATAAAATATTTAAAGAAGATGGTACTGATCTGTTCGTCAACGCTATCTTGAAATGTCTACTCCGATTTGAGTGTTGTTAGCTATCACTTACCTGACTTGCTATCACATATCACTTGTGCAGATTCATATACTCATATTCATACTCATTTATTTGCTCTCAACATACAATTAAGTATAATAAAAGCCTCCAATAAAATAACCCGAATAACAAGACAAAAAATATATACATATAATCAGTGTTAAGTAGAATAATTATTATTATCAATTATATATTTTTACATAAATGTCAGATAAACAACTTAAATGAAAATTCTACATAGAAACTTATGCCATTTTGTTAAAACATATTTTTTCTTCTGTAGGGAACAGATTGTTGAACAAATAAAAATGAGTAATTTGAGAAATATTATTTTTCACAATTTATGTTTTAAAGAGCAAAGATTCTTTTTTTTTAATTAAAATATATAGTTCTCTCTAGTAATTCTCTCTATTGTATAGAATTCTCTCTCTAGTTCTAAATTTTAACTATTTTAAATTATATTGATTTAAAATATTAATTTCTAGCTTAAATTTATTTAAAAGGTAATTTATGAGGCCCGATTTGAATAATAAATGATAACATTTAACTAAAAACGATTAAATATCAAAATTAGGTGCTTCACAACATAATATTTTAAGATAAGAGAAGATAGAATTTATTTAATATCTGTTTTAAAAAAGTTAATAAAATATTGAATATTGTGATATTATGTTAAAGTATATAAAGTGCTAATTAAGTTCGATAATAAATACACTCACGATTATTAATTTTATTTATATTCAAAATTCCAATTTGTAACTGAATATTCATAAAAATTAATTGATTTACATTTCTTTTTTTTCTATAAATTTTAATCATTTTATATTGAACTGATAATTGAATAAAACTAATAACTGAATAGTAATGAATACAATTCATTGACACGAAAATTACTAGTTTGGACATTGTTCAATTGGGATACACCGGGAATCATCGTTTTCTTCTCTGATATATCCTGCATTGCAAATACAACCAGCATGGCACATCAAAATACATGGAATTAGTTCATCTTTGTTTCTACAATTTTGTTGACAATGATGTGAACATGGATCAAAATGTTCATTGTCGGGACATCCTATTAAAGAAATAAAATAATTTAATTAACCTTTTAATGTTTATAAAATCGGATTAATATAATTGAAATGATAATTATTATATTCTATTTATTTTTTATTTGTTTAAAATTAATTACATTTACTTTTAACATAAATTCGTTATTAACTATGATCGATAAATTGGTTGCTAGCAGTGTAAAATTCAATAATATTGAATCTAAACTTCAGGAATTTTTTTCTGTTAATGTTGAGACAATATTATTATTTATTAAAATAATCATTAATAAAATAAATAATGATAACAATACATAATGATAACTTTCTATCGCTTGATATTTTCTATCCCTATGTGCAGGGGTGTCGGTTCTTTAAAAGTTGAGGTATAGAATTTTGTGAAAGCAGGACACCCCCACTCAATAACCTAAGGGTTTAAACCCCATAACTCAATAACCTAAGCTTTTAAAACTCCATAACTCAATGGCCTAAGGTTTAAACTCCACAACTCAATAACTTAAGCTTTTAAAACCTCATAACTCAATAACCTAAGCTAAAATTTGTTTATTTGTTTTCATACAGAAAGCAAGTGCCTTGGCTTGTCTTGCATTAAATTATAAATAATTTTATCAATATTCTGAGTTATGGAATTCCATACCTGCAAAAATGTGAGGTATGGAGTCTTCCATACCTTCCATAGTGGAAACGACATCCATGCCTATGCGAGTACGCTAACTCTAACATAAACTTCAATGACGATATATTTTCATAAAAATTCATTTATTAGATCAAGAGAGATTAAAAGTGTATCTCAGATATTTCAATTTTTGCTATTTTTAAATAATTAAATATGCAAGAATACAGGCGCTCCTGTAATTACGAACATCCTAGTTAAGAATATTCATACTTAATATTCAAATTTATAAATACGTATCATTGTTGCTGAATAAATAATAATTCAAACCCGATTTGGATCACTTTTGATACAGACTACTTGAATTTACTTTTAAATCCGAATAATATAGGTGAATTTCACTTTATTCAAATGGATCAAGAGGCACAAGCAATGACTATAAAACTAAGTACAATATCGACTCATTATAGAAATCATTACGGAGAAATTTCAACTCGTAACTTTCGTTTTAAGTTAGATATTATTAATCTAACAGTTATATCGAGAAAAATACTAAATAAAACATCATTTACGAAATTTGAAGTTTCAAATTCAGTTAATAAAAAACTAGAGTAGTTTAAAAATTACTAGAAAATTAGAGGAATCGGCTTCGTTTTCCTCTCCTCCTTCGTTGACACTTCTATAGATCGCGTCGTTTAACCGATAACGATGAAATTTGGAACATAGGTATTTCTTAGATTACTTGGATACCTTGAAAATTTCAAAACAATTGGGTTAACATCAAAAATTTGGAATATAGCTCAATTAAAATCTGAAAATTTTGCCTTAATTGGGCTAAAATTAAAAGATGTAGACGAAGATGATTCTCTTCTCTATATATGTCTCTATAGGTTACATCGTTCAACTATTTCGAACAAATTTGGAATATAATTGTTCCTTATATTATTTAAAGTTTTCTAAAAAACGTACCTCAATAAGATCAAAATGAAGGAATTAGGAGATTTTTTTTCATCATGGACTCTTCTATTCGTCGAATCATTCAACTTATTTCAACCAAATTTGATATATATATATATATATATATATCAAATTTGGAAATATATATTGAAATTTTTAGGAAATATTTAGTAAAATAATATATATATATATTATTTTACTAAATATTTCCTAAAAATTTCAATTAAATCGGATTAAAAATAAAGAGGATGTTTTATGATATATCAACATATTGTTGTTAGAATGTCTCTCTCAGAAAAATGATTTCCAGCTAGAAAAAAATGATATCCCATCAAAAATATGTAATATGTAAAAAATAAGTTAAGTACAGTGCTAAGAAATTTGGATACTTGTTAAATTTAAGAAAATAATAATTTTGGTTGACGTTATTATTAATTTTCTATATCATCAACCAAGTAACTACATTTAAACAGTAAAAAAGTATCCTAATTTCTTAATGAATTTGGCTTAGTTTTTTGCATATTACATGTTTTTGATGGGATTTACGAAATATATCTTTTTGAAAGATAATCGTCCAGACAAATATTATCCAATGTCAGTTATTTTAATATGATTTGGTTCGTGAGAAGAGCCGAATAATATGCGCAAATTTCATTCAAATCGAATAATATTTAATAGAAATATTGTCCTAAAACTTGTGAACGTTTTTCTCTTAATATGTTTGTAATGAATATCATTTTTCGATGAGTTTAATTCTCTTGTTGTTCATGAAAACCATAGATGAATTTTATTAGGATCGGATGATATTTAAATAAATTAACAAATCTAATCGATATACAGTAACAATTGATTTTATTTCAAAATGGAAAGAATAAAATAAAAAAAGGCATTGATAGTAGATTAATTATGAAGTGAATTATTTCGTAATAATAACTGAATTTGAAATTTATGCTGATAAAAAGGGATCAATACTTAAAAACTTACTTGAACATTCTGACTCAGGAATACAGGGAGCGAATCTCCATTGAGAATGTTGTCGAGCATAACCTTCTTTGCAAACACATCCTTCTTGGCAGGAATCTGAGCAAGGAGACCTCATTATGGTTCCATTTGACCATTCACAATAACGGTCACAATCACCATCGCATTCCGAAAATTTTTGTGTTGAAAAGCATCCTGTAAAACACATTTAAAATTTTATAGAAATTTTTATTAATTTTTCTAAATGTTAAACGGTTCAAAAAATTAAAAATTACTTCTAGTATAAGCAGGCACAGCGCCTAGTAAAAGCAAGAAATAAATCCACATGTTTTCGTCCTATTATAAAATAACTGATGTTAACTTCAGCAGTTTTACAAGTTCAGGATGTCAATTAAAATCTTTATCGTTCTTTTATACGGAAACTAATGTAATTGTGCAATTTTTGAAATGATAAAAATCATACTTTGTTTGTTAGTTTAATTAATGAACTTCATAAATTTAGAAAAATATTTTTAATAAAATGTTAAACGCTTCATCAAGCAACTTGCTTTTGAGTTAAATTCAAAACACAAATAAGCACGATAAGCAAGCAGAATTTTATTCGTG
>WUQG02144670.1:0-23931 GCA_011317285.2 Androctonus mauritanicus | reverse complement strand
ACAGGCTGGCCAACACCCATGGTGGGGTCAATCAGAAGGTTGAAGAATGTATTCAATAGGCCAGGCCTGGATCCCTCCTGAAAAACTGGGCATACAGTTTAATCCTTCATCTGCAACCAATTTAAAATTTCCGGACGTCCAAGCTCCTGAAAAACTCTCTTGATTTATCTCGAATTATTTATTTGGATTTTTACGAAATTTTGCAGAATGGGCAAATCGTTGAAGATGATCTTTATGGCATATCAATTAAACTTTCAACTGCAATAGTTTAAAACTTTAAATATATCTCCTAACAATATTTCTACTATCGTATTTTACAAAATTTAATAAGTCGATCACTCCATAAATTCTAACTCGAAGTAAGATTTTGTGACATTCAACATATAGACCATTGAAGATGATTGTGAAGACATATCCTTCATTCCAAATAACAGACATATTCGGAGAATAGGCAGTTAATTCTTTTCAGAATTATTTGTTTAGAGTAAATATTATGAATGCATAAAAAATTTAAATTTAAGATAACTCGGGGAGAGACAAGAGTGGGGAAGATGACAGTTTGGTGATATTTCCTTCACACACCAACAGAAGGCAGGAATTCCTGCAGTCTAGCGTGGAGATATCCAGTGTAAAAGCTGCTGTTGTGAATATTCCGTATCGACTAAATATCACAAAATTTTCATCTTCCCCTACTTTTGTCTTCCCCCGAGTTACCTTATGGTTGATTATGAATTTTTTCAAGAATTTATTGATGTAATTATTAAAGTACAATATAATTTATATGTTTGATATAAACAGTTAAATTATGAATGAATAGTTAAATTATGAACTATTCGTTCATAATTTATCTGTTTACGCTAATATAATCAGATAAATTATGAATATTAATAAAATATTCGCAAAAAATCTTATTTTTATAGTGTGAAATTTGAATTAAAAAAATCACATAAATATTAAGAAAAACAATATAAATGATGCTACAAATTGAATGTACAAAAACAGGTGCGCTGTTTATTAGATTAATTAAGACAAGTAAAATAAAATATTTAATGTTAAATTATTGTTATATATGAATCAAATTATAAATTCTGATTAAAAATATGGCAAACATAATTTAAAATATTAATTATCATCATCAGGAATTTTGGAGATATAGTACCATCACGTGTTGTGGTTACCCTTTGAATGCATTGGATAGTTTGTTACCAAACGGAAAAACAAGTAAGATTCTATAAAATTGATGCTATATCATCATATAATGCTCCATTTTTTAAATGATATTCTTCATTAACAGACTGGAATTCGGCCATTCTTATCATTTTGAACGGAAACACCAACGAACATTTGGATATGCTTGACGGCGGTGTAATCGAGAGACTACTCGAAGAAAAATGGAAAACGTTCGCTCAGGTATTTAGTTGTAAAATTCCTCGACAGATGGCGCGACGTGTTGTTTGCTCGCTACTCACTTTCATCCCCGTAACAGCGCAGAAACGCATCCGGAACGATGACATTAAAATATTTTAGTCGAGAATTTTGAACGATTTTAACAATAATCGATTTAAAAATACAAACGATTTCGACCGATTCGATTATAAAAAAAATCGTAGAAGTAAATTAATAGATTTAATTTTATTAATTGTGGCATTTAGTAACTATATATTAAAAAGAGAGAGAGAAAAAAAATTGTTACAAAACTTGTTTCGAGCCCTTTATGAAAAGAATTGATAACAGGAGAGACAGGATAACAGGAGAGAAGTGTTTGAAATAAAATTAAATTGGAGAATACACTGCGATAATCTAAACTAATCTACGATTTATGAATTATATTCCAATAGCATAAATATTTTCGATTGATTCTTACGCACGAAAATGGAAATTTGCGATCACTTGCATCACTTGTTGACTCGGTAACTCAAACGGAGTCATGTACAGTAATTATTTTTTATTGAGTGCAATGCACTTCAGTTGCTTACCTTGAGAACTGATGGACGTCTCTTTTTTTGTTTTTTTTCCCCTCTTTCTTTAAAGAATGAATAAAGTTATGATAACATTTTTTTTTTCTTTAAAGTTCATTGAATCGTTGAACAAAAAATACCTTCTTAGAATATCTAAGAGAACAATTTTGATAAAGTAATTTTCCTTTCAGAGACAGTTCATGAAGAGATTATCCTTAATACTTATCCATTTAGTGATCATGAGCATCGCTGTATTTTTAAGAAAAGGAGTTGGAAAACCTCTCATAGGACCTACAGACGTGTATTCTGTGGTAGGTGTGGGTTATAACCTTTCTTTTTTTTTCGCGAGTTGTTGCTCTCGAAACATTCTAATTGACAATAACCTGTTTTGAATGTTGGTGAAAAACATTCTTAACAAAACGTTAACATTTTTGTTTATAGGAAAAAATAAAAACAGTTAAAAAAAAATCGGGCATATTTATGAATCTCTTAAATATATATATATATTTTTAAACTTTATCGACTTTCAACCAGGATTATTCACAGCGAAAATTACCCAATTTTGGAACGATGAAATTTGATCGTATTATATGATCTGCAACGTCTTTAAGATGAGCAAAAATCGATATTTTCTAGGAAAACCAACGCGATTATGGAGAAAATAGCTAAGTGGCTTATCGTTTCGAAGTAAACTGAGTTTCTCTATCAGATAAATTATTCTCGCGGGAATCTAGTTTACTTTTGGAAAATCTAACAGGTCCGATGTGTACATCCAATACTACCGTACTTACAAAAGAGTTAACTCTTGTTTCTCGCACGATATCTGAGATGTAAACATCAGTCTGGTAACACATTTTGCTGGATTTATTCTAACTTTACATCACGTTTTCAGTGCCGTTATTGTGCAGAGATTGGAACGTGTATCGGCTGTATCGGATTCGTCATCTTTCAACCAGCAGAAGAGATTCTCGCTCAGGGCTTAGTCTCGTTTTTCCTTAACGTGGTACGTATGCCATCAAAAAATATTTTTTTAAATAGTAATTATAAAAATATATTGCTGATGATTATTATTTTTATCAACGGGTGACAGTAAATAATTATTAAAATTATTTTATATTGGTTTTTGCGTGTACGACTAACACAGATTTTATAGCAATTGCGTATAGAAAACACGTGTCGCGAATGAGTTGACAGTTTTCACTTTTATTATTAATTATTATTCATCGATCGATACATCAATTTTCTTTTTTTTCCTGAAGGAGACCCATTCTCAAAATGAATTTTACCACTCCCGCACTTTCATCGATTTTATTAATTTACAGCCGTTTCCGGAGAGATAGACCGAAAGTAATTACTATATTGACAAATATAAAAAGTTTCTGTCTCTCTTATCACTATTAATAACTAAATAATTTAAAAGTTAAATGCATAAAACTGTTATTTGGTCGTGGCCATACATAGAACGATCTCTGGAACTTTTGACAACTTTCATCTAGGCAGGCATTCAGATTGCGTAAGTCAGAATTTCCAAGACGGAGTGTGGAATTTATTTCGTGCTTTAAGCACGAAATATTTAACGATTGCGTTTATTTATTGCAGCTGAACTTCGCTGCATTATTCGTTTATTGCACGAAGTTCTCTGCTTTCCGATAGAGAGTAATGAATTTTCCGGATTTTTATTTATTCGGAAAATCGACCGAATTCATTCGTCAGAATTTTTTCAAGTTTGTTTGTTTCATTGCGTAAAAGAATTATTTTAATGTTATTGTGACGTAAAAGAACCATTTTTACGTCATGACGTTATTGTGACATACAAATTATCAGAATCTTTGCTTACGATTACTTATACTATTATTATTATTATTATTATTCTTTTATTTGTTAGAATTTCCGGGAATTACGGTATTAATCACAAAATATTAAAAGAATCATCCCGGGAATTCCCAACACGAAAATTATTATAATAAAATAAAATTATGCGTTAGAAATACAGGAAAAAAAGGATTTATAAAACAATTACAGCATTCAATACTTTAAAATTTTAACTTAAAAAAATAAAATTATTAAAACATCAGTCTGGTAACACATTTTGCTGGATTTATTCTCTTTCATTGATCGTTTTTTTTTTATTTTTCTGTTCTGCAAAAAAAGTCTTGAAAGTTAAATTTTATAAGCAATATCTATATTTGTTAAAATCACAATTTTTTTTTATTTACTAATTTAAGTCTTTTATGAATAAATATAACAGAATAATTATTATTCTAATGATTTTTATATTTTTCATTTTTATGTACCGTTAAAAGTAGGTCATGTTTCCTGTCTGTGTGTATGTCCTTCGATAATAACTTTTTAATTCTTAGGTTTTCGTGGAATTCCATAATGATGTTCTGTCAATAAAGGCGACCTTGACGCTGAAAATTTTAACCTGATAGCTCCAACCATTTAAAAATGGCGGACGATCAAAACTTCTGAGATTCTTTCTTAATATATCTTTTGAACTAATTTAAGGATTTTTGTGAAAGTTATTAGAAAGATTACGCCATTGTAGATGACTCTGATGACATACTTTTTATTATATCATCTTTAATCATTCAGAAGATGGCAAACGTGTACAGAAAGTAGATTAATTCTTTCCAAAACTGCTTATAATATTATAACAATAAGTCTGGCTTCTATTTTATTTTTATCCTTCTTTCAGGAGAAAATTATGCTAAAAATAAATATGAATACAGATTAGTGGTCTAATCTCAATTAATTAATTTATTTATAACGATTTTTAATTCGTTTCTTAATCTCGTTATAATTAATTTCGAATAACGAACGTCAGAAATTATTTATAGACACGTCTTCGTTCAGCTAAAATTCCTCAATTAAGATCGTTTTTTTATGTATGCATTTTAACAAATTATCGTTATTCACTGTTCGTTTTCAATGATAACATTCGATCAACTGTTCGTATACATAAAAATAACTTATCTAAGAAGCACCGCATTGATTCTAAGCCAAGTAATCTGGCTTAGAAGTATCCTATTATAAGAATCGTTTCAATCAAAATTCAGCTCGTTTTAATTATTATGGTTAAGGAATGTAGCTATTTTTTAGATTAGTTAAGATAGATCTCTTCGAAATTTCGAGAAAATAGGACAAAAATGATGAGGAAGATGGGATCTCTTCTCGAAAATATATTTGCAAGTTGCATCGTTCGACCATTTTGTAATTAATTTGATTTTCTTAGTTCATTTAAAATATTTCGATCCACTTAATCCAAAATGAGGGATGTAGAAAGATAAATCTCTTCTACAGTTCATATCGCTCAATTAATTCTATCGAAATTGGATTAGAGATCTGTTTTATACTGAAAATTTCCATCTAATAAGATAAAAATAAATGGAGTTGGGAGTCTTTTCATAGTGAACTCTTCTATAGATCGCATCACTCAATTGATTCCGATAAAATTTAATATATAGATGAATAATGCCACTAAAAATTTCGATTCGTTTGGACTGAAAATAAAGAACATAAAGTATTTAATGATATGCTAAACTGTTGCTGTTAAAATTCCTTCTATAGACCTAGTGAAACCTTTTCATCTAACTTGTAAGAAATAAATAACATTTATTATCTGATCAAAAATATTTAATACTATATACAAAAATAAACCTGTTCTTGGCTTATTTTTATATATTTTATATGTTTTTGATTAAATGCTTTTATGCATTTGCAAGTAATGAATTACAAAAATTAAAATAACTGTTTCCTATTAGAACCATACACATATTTTTAAGATTTTATATGCTTTGCACATTGTATATCTTCATAAATTTCTCACGTAATTAATCAATTTTTAAACTAATTTTTCTCATATAACTTTACTGTAATTATTATAATATAAAGGACATCCGACCATTATTTATTTTCTCACAAATTGCGTCATTCATGATCGCAATTTGTGATCATGAATGTATTTTTTTTTTCTTACATAAAATTCAAAAGAATAACAAAAAAATATTTGAATTTTTGTGAAAATTTCGATACAATTTTATACGAAACAAAAATTATTAAATGTTGAAAAAAACATTTAAAGAACATAATCAGTCATGCATCTAAAAATTTAAAAATAGGATACATTTGCAAAATATCTTTGCATAAGCATATCTCTATGAAAAGATGTTTGCATAAGATTTTACTATACAAAAGTCTAAATTAAATGCATTATTATTATTATTATATTTTAATAATTATTAAATTATGATCCCGTTACTGGAGTGCACTATTAATTAATTATTAGAATAATTACGGTATGTGATGTATATACTTTTTTTTAATCAAATAAAATTGCACAGAACCACTTTTAAAAATGAATAAATTTTATTTTTCTTCCATTATGCAGATAAGTAATCCTCCAAAAGCCGTTTTCCTACTTTCCAGCTTATTAATACTCTTCTGCATACCTTGCCGAATTACTGGCGACAGATTTACTGAAGACATTTTTCTATCAATCGCGTTACCAGGTTCCTGGTTTTTTCTAATGTTTTTTGCCGGGTAAGATAATCTTGTATAATATACTAAAAAAAGGAAAAAAAATGCAAATTTTCAGTTGACTAACTTCAGATTTTTTTTATTTTTTATTGGATTTAGAGCCATAAAATTGACTGGTCCGTTCGTGACAATGATATATAGTATTTTAACGGGAGATATGTTTAGATTTTCTATCATTTACTTCATTTTTTTACTGGCATTCACCCAAGGTAAGCTCGTCACAGTAAGTTTAATATTGTTACTGTAGAAGCATTTGGAAGTTTTAAAGCAATTTAAGAACCGTACAGAAACAGCTATTTTTAAAAGTTGTTTGTTTGGTCTGCATCCTTATATCGAACTAAAAACAAAGAATTCAAAAGAATCATTAGAAAAATTCTGCCACATCATCACTGTTTAGTAAAAATTAAAAAAAAATTGTTTGATATTTTTGCAGATATTTTTTTTTCACAAATAATATTCCATAACATCATCGATATGTATAAATATTCTGTATTATTATTATTTTTTGAAATAATGACTTTCGTAACGTTTAGCATTCATTTTAAAACTGAATAAGAACGATAATCTATAAATTAAAAGCACAGTTCATGCTTACGGTGCAGAATTTTGGGTATTCCTAAGTGCTTTTAATACGCAACGGTGTCATAATCTTTCGATGATTCTCAAAATAATATTTTAAATAAATTATGCATTAGTTCATTTATTTGTTCCTCGAAGAAATATCTATCAACAGTGCTACTATAACAATAACTTTTTTTTTAATTGAATTACTATACTACTTAACTGTCTCATTAAAATAACTTATTTTGTTATAATTCAGTTACTTATGCTGTTCTTGTTAGGATTAATTATTCTGCAATAATCGGTTATGTTACTGCAGTAGACTCTCTCTTATCCGGTCTCGCTTTAACCGGCCGCATTTCTGTCCAGCTGAGACTAGATAAAGCTGAAAAAAAAAAAAAAAAAGAATGCGTGCTTAATAATATCGAAGACTGCGATAAGATATATCGCATAATAAACTAATTCATCATTGATATAATTCTTACGAAAAAATGGCGTGATTTTGCTACAAAAAGATTAAATAAATAAAAAATTAAAACAAAACGACAAATGAAACTTATCGATTTTTTTTTATCTAATATTTAATAAAAATTTATATACAACACATATACTGTATATATTTTTATTGTTTAATTTACAATCTATAAATGACGCTCTGAATTTATTTTCTGATTAACCAGCGTTCGTTTATCCAACCTTAATCCGGTTAATCGAGAATCTGTTGTGTATCTTTACTTAGTCGTTCTGTTATAGTTCTACTGCTATAAATTTCATCATTATTTATTAGAATTATGTATTCTACTACAGTTTCATTAATATTACTACCAATTATTTCATAAATTTAACTAGCTACTCTGCTGTAGTATGTATTCATTCACAATTACTAATGCTACTATAATATCTTATCTTCTTATTAAAATTACATTGCCTATTGCGTTACAATTTTTATTGCTATAGCAAACTTTTTTTTTGCAAGTGATAATTTATGCTGCCACAGTATCTTTTCTTTCTTTCTTTGCTCTGAATCGATAGCATTTATTTTTATGTAGTCTACAGCTACACTAAGATGACATTTTAAAATCTGATATTAGTTATTAAAAAAAAAAAAAAAGGATAATTTATTGATGTAATATATAGACTATAACATAAATTTTATTTTATTTTATTTTTTTATCTCTTTAGCATTTTATTTTCTCTTCAAAAATCAATTGTCTTCGGTTAAGAGCAAAAGATTTCGAAACTATGCCAAGACGTGGATCACAGTTTTTCAGATGACACTGGGAAATTTCGAGGTAAATTAGCTTTCAGAACGTCATATTTTTAACTAATTAGCGTGAATTTAATACACAAATTATTTTTCTTCATTAAAAGTCGAAAAAAATATAATTTTCAATTTAAGTGGATTTTTCCATTAGTCGTGCTTGTTTGTGGCTGTAAAAATCTATTATTGACGTTTTAAAACAATACTGTGACGTAATAAATCTATTTACGTTCTGTTACTAAAATAGTCTACCGTTCGATTATGCTGCGACCAATCTCCGTAGGAACGGATGTCATTTGATGACGTAATAAGTGATTATTCCTCACGGTATACTTATTAATTAATGTTACCAATCTCGTGCATAGTAGCGCATTCTCTAGTATAACAAATATGTGGATCACACGCGAAATTTATTTCGTAATATGCCGTATGTGAATATATATATATATTTTATCGTCGAGGTTATTGGTAGGATACGTCATGTATCTGGAAACAGGAAGACATAAATTTAGAATTATGAAACTTTAGTACTTTCTGGCAACAGTTAAATTTTTTTTTTTTTTTTAAGAATTCGAACAGATCATCAAATGTGATTGGTTATATCAATTTACGATATTACCAGTCGCTGTTACGTGTTCTGATTAAAAAAAAAAAATTAAAGATGTGTGACGTGGTAATCGTTTTTTTACGAGCGCATTAAAAAGTTCTGTTATGCATTCAGTACGGTATAATCGAGATGACGAAACGGGTATAAATGAGAATTGCATCAGCGAATGACGTCAAACATTAACTATTCCTTTACTCATTTTTTTTTCTTTTTTTCAGTACGATGAATTCCGCCGTACTGTTTACTACTATATTACTCAAGTAGTTTTCACCGTTTTTCTTGTTTTTATGCCGATTTTACTACTGAACATGTTGATTGCCATGATGGGAAATACTTATTGCCAGGTGATTGAACAGTCGGAAAAAGAATGGGTGAAACAGGTAAAAAAAAAAAAAAAGCAATATCTTTCGGAATATGTACGTGTACTTGTGATATACAGCTTGTTGGTGATGATAAACTCAATAAATTTTGAGGATATCCAAGCTTACGAAACTCCTTGCCTTAAGATTCATAGCTAATCAATAAAGCAATATATCGATTTTATATTATTTTACGTAATTTGTGACGTCATTCGTTTTTTTTTTTAATTCTTCCAGTGGGCTAAGATTGTGGTGGCTCTCGAAAGAGCCGTCAGTCAAGAGAAAGCACGAAATTATATGGACTGCTACTCTATTCCCATAGCAGGAGCCAACGAGGTTCAGGAAAATAGAGCTGTCATGGTGATTAGGAGAAAATTAAAATCGAAAGCCAGACAAAGGAAAGGAGCATTATCAAATTGGAAGGTTATAAATTATTATGTTTTTAATTAAAAATACATTTTTGAATTTATAAATTACAAAAATAAAAAAATTATAAAAAAAATAATAATAATGATTAATATTAAAGACACCAGGGTGCTTCTATTGTCAAAATTTTCGTAATCCTGCCATCTGTTGCCAATTAATATAGTTATTTAAAGTATGCTGTTGAAATATTTATTCTTATAAATTTTATATACAATATATATATACATATTAAAATTTAATTAAAAAATATTTTAATATGTTTTCAGAGAATGGGTAGAAGGGTGATCTTTCAGCTAAAAAAAGAAAAGAAGGCGAGTGAAGCCATGCAATTAAATAACATTAGTGATCGAAACGAGAAATCCGATATGAGTAACGGAAATATAAACAATGATACGAATTCAAACATTTTGAATAGTGGTATGTTGGATAATGTTTGTTCGATATTAGAAGCTTATTCAATTGATAATTGCCTACCTTCCTGCGCTGCACCAGCTGCACAGGAAGGTAGCACTACCGAGAAGAAAGAGATAAACGTGGAGACTCATCATCTAGCAAAAAATGTGGAAGAATCGGGAAAGAAATATTCTTTGTTAGATTCAAAACTGAGTTTTGTAACTGGCGATATTCAAGAAAAGAAAGAATATTCTTTGTTAGAATCAAACCCAAAATTTACATCATCTCCACATGAAATCACGTCACAGGAGGTTACTGTCGAGGAAAAGAAAGAGATAAATGTTAAAGGGTCAACCGGAGAAAGTTTTTTGATAGAATCGAATCAGAAATTACCACTTTCTAGACTCGAAATGTCACCGCGAAGCGTTATTAACGAAAAAATGAGTGAGTTAAAAGAAGAGCCGAAACATAATTCGTTCGAAATTAAAGAGAAAACCGAAAGAAAAATCTGCAAAAAACGAAAAAAACACATATTTTCCAAATCAAAAATAGGAGTATTAACAAGCGAAAATCGATTAGATACAGTGAACAATTGGACAAATGACTCTAAGTTATATCCAGTCAGGCCGAAAACATCACGTAAATGTCACCATTTAAAGATGCCTGAAACTTCTCAGAAAAAGAAAATTTGTTCGAGAAAGAGAGTTAAACTATCAAAATCGACCAGTTTAGAAGAACTAAAGCAATATTCCCGTACCAGAAATTCTATCAAACAGAAGAAATTGACTCATTGGAGCACTAAAGATGTAGTGGATACGAAAGAACTTATGGTCTGGAACGATTTTCAGGAAGAACCTTTTGAAATTTCACCTTTTAAACCAGGAACGTGATAAGTATAAAAAATTTAAACAGACAATCTTTACTGGAAACATTCTCAATTAATTGTATTAAAAAAATTGGCTGAAAATATTTGAGTAATCTGAAGAGACTACATGAAAAAGTTTGCACATTTGCTTAAAAAAAATATTTACTGTATTTAAAATATTCGAATTAATATTGGTTATAATTTATAAATTATTATTTCATTTGTTTTGCATAAATATTTAGGAAAAAAACAATTATTATTAGAGAAAAGATTATTCAGTTTACCTCTTTTGTAAACATTCTATCAATATTACATATATATTGATATTTTGAGAAAGAAAACAACGAAATAAAGAAAAAACAGTTTCACAAACGTGAGTAATTTTAGTTTTATTTAGGACACCGAGTGTTAAACATTTGTCATTAATTGTTTATTAACATAACTCGTAGGTCCTGTAGTAGAAATAAATCATTTGTTACAATTTAATTTCAAGAAACATGTGAAATTTGTATGCCTTCTTACGAAATCGTTCCGTGTAACCAGATATTGCATTTTTCCCGTAAGTTCATTAAACTGTATCAAATATCAATTTTTTAATTGGGAAAAGAATTATTTCTAATCTCAACTAGTGCAACGTAAATTAATCGTGCTTATAAATAACATTTTCGTGATTATTGTGCAGTATTAAATTGTTCGAAGTTTCTGAGAATTCGTTACAAGAGTTAAAAGACAAATCTCTCAAAATAGAAAGATAGCATCGCAACTAAATTGGAGATATTAGAAAATTTTACGTATATTATATATTAATTTAGTGAACTGTAGATGCCTTCTAGACTAATTAATTAAATTTTTGAAGTTTTAAAGACTCAAGACATATTAATCCAGAATTTTGAGACCTTCCAGTCTCTACAGCGTGTCATTAAATTATCACTCCAAGTAAGGGAATCGATTTTCTTTTTTTATTTAAACCTCATATTTTGTCTGGTATTGAATTATTGTTGTTTAAATGTTCATATGAGTTAAATATAACGATTTTAACAGCTTTATCGTTCTTAAACCGTTCGTATATTTAAGTTCGACTGTATAAAAATCGCAAATACACTTAATATATAGGAGCATGTTTCCCTAAATAAATTATATCAAAAACTGATCGATGTACGAATTTACAATATAATACTGTAGTAAGCTGCTTTTTTGGTGTAAAACCTGTCTTGTTTATTTTCCATGCAAAATAAATCCTTCTAAAAGTATTTAATCAGACGCGCATATCCATTTTATTGTTGATTGCTGCCATGACCAAAGGCATTTTTGTAAATTTACAAGACCTTAAGCAAACTACTTTAACATATTTTCTTTAAATTTTGAACCTATAAAATGTATCAAGTCCAAGATCTCGAATTTTGAATAACTCGGGAAGCCTGAGGGCGTATATAACATTCAATTATTAAAGAAGGTAAGTGAAGGTAAGTGACGCGATATATCATCGCCATTCTGATATGTTATTAACCAAAAAAATTTTATTTCAAAAAAAACTTTTAATTTATAAAATTCGTTTTATTTATCATTTTAAAAATGCTAAATATGCATATGTGTTATTTTTATTTCTTGAAAATATCCGTCAATTACTGTTAAAACCAAAGAATGAATTTTTAGTTTGAAATATCGAAAATCCGGCAAGCAGCCGTCAGATGGCGTTTTGTCGCTACAGTCACGTTGGGAAACAGTAGAAGGATATAGCTCTAAACATAATTACGTGGAATTACAAATGCAAAACACAACTTTAGTCCATCATTGGAGTGAAGAAACATTCGTTTCATCCGCCATGTGATAAGATAACAACTATTGGTTCATTTCGTCCACGTGATCGCCAATCAGTCAAAGATGGCGGACTGCAACGAGGAACATGAGCACGTTCAAGTATCGGAACATGCCAGCTGTTCGTACAGTCGCGACAGACAGTTATCAGAAGTCGCAAGTAGATCAAGGGTAAGAATTGATATACGTTCATGTAAATCTTATAAACGTGTGTGATCAGGTTACACATTACACATTGTTAACGAGACGGTGTTGTTCCGATAATGTCCGACCCCATTTTCCTTATATCCAGTCTTTCTTTCAACACGTTGGTCTCGTTACATTTTTCTGTCATATATTTACATTAGATATTCATCTGATCAATATGATATTGGTAATATGTTATTTCACAAGTTACTTTCAAATATTAATCTCATCATTCTCATTAAAGGAACTTTTTCATTCAAAGTATGTCAAAATTTCTGTTTTACATAATAGTAATTTATTTATTAGAATAAAAATTGCTGATCCTTATTTCTTTCAAAAACAAGGCAAAGTTATTCCAAATTTTAAGTCTGTAATCATCAGAGAATGATGTGTAGCTAATCAAGTAATAATTTTATTATGATTCCAAGTTTTTGATTTTAAACAAATATTATCAATTAATAATTTGAGCATTTTATATTCTAATCTGAATTGAGACTATTCTTTGATACATTGAATAAAAATTACATGAAAATATTTCTTTAAAAAATTAATAAATTTTGAGAGAGATCTTTTATGATATATAACTTAATTCATGATATTCTACTTATTTACAATTTATATAAAACTATTTCAGAGAGAGAGGCAATATAGTTTTTTTAATAGTTAAGATTTTTATTCAATATCTATATAAAAGATTATAAATTAATTGATTTCTCTAATTTTAAGAAATCATTTTTCAAACATTACACTCTCTTTTAATTAAATATATTTCAATTACATTTTGTTTCAAATTCATCATATATTTTGAATATACTTATATTCAAGTTCACAAAAAAAAAAAAAATAAATTTGTTGCTAAAGTAGTTTTTTAGTGATAATCAATACCAAAAAAATATGTTCTACTACTTATTCTAGACATGTGTGATTTTGCCATTGGCAAGTGAAAAATTATTTTATAAAATCTCCTTTGCAACTTTTTCAATTCAGAATTTGTTCTTAAAAGTCAGAAATTTTATAAAAATACATACCTTTCTTTAATTAATTTTTATTTAAGCATTTTTAAATATATATAAAAATATTGTAATAATAGTGTTAATATTTTTAATATTTTATCTTTTGTAAAGAAAAAGAAAGTGAATGCTTAAATAATTTATAATAAAAAAAATAGTTCATGACATTATTTTAAAATTATATATGGTAGAAGTGTATGCATTTTTCAAAGGAGATATAATTCAGAACATTTGTTTTATTCATAAATTAGGCAATTCAGCAGCTGTTTTTAAATAAAAACTTTTAAGCAAATTTTTTGTAGTATTTTTACATACATGTTAAAATCGTTATAAAGCAATTTATTGCTAAAATTTATACAAAGAATATAATAATAAATATAAAACTATTTTCAATAAATGTATTCCGTAATTTTAATGAAGAATATTATCAAAACTATAGATCTATAAAATTTTATATCATCCTTTTTTTCGTGTTTAATTAATATCTAATCTATGCAATTGTATTAAAATTGTTGATATATAAATTAAATTACAAAAAACGAATTTTTTTTTTTTTTCATTTATCAAATTATTGATTAAGGATTTCAATCCCGGGAGACTTGGGATTGATAAATGAAAGAAATCCCGGGATTTGATTGTGATTTTAATAAATTAGTCGTACATTATATTTTTTCCTGTTTTTGACGTTTTTTTTTTTCCTTTTAATACGCCAAAGTATGGAAAAATAAAGTTTAAACAAATTTTATTTTAAATCTAGAATAAAAATGCCTTATTGATCCAGTCTAGTTATAACGCGAAGATAAATTCAATAACATATATATATTTCTAGAACAAAAGTCGATAATAAGACTTGAGTCTTTTAGTTAAAGTTCGGCCATCTTGTAATATATTTTTATATATATTAAGTGCAATAAAGTATTGCTTTAAATTTTTTGCTAAGCTAATTGAATGTTATATATTATAAAATCCAATTTTAAATTAATATTGATATTTATAAAAGCGATAAATATATACTTTATTAAACTTCGAAGATATCGAATTTTTTTATCATTTTTTTTTTTTTTCGATTGATAACAAGTGCTTTATAGATAATATGTAGAATAAAATTACCATTATTTATTGGTAAAATCGTGTATGTAAACTCTTATTCAGATTTTTCTTTTATATAACGCATATTTTAACTTTTTAGTGATAGCTATGCTCGATGAAGACTGAGGGATCGCTATATTTACAGTATAATGGTAACCACGGGTGTGGGCAGCCCATGATGGACAGAATATATCCTGTCACTTAATAATAACTAACAGGCTGTGTATGGCATAAAAACAACCGAGAAGAAGATATTTCCGATCAAATTTATGCGATATTTTTATATCATAATTTAATAAATGTAAGAGATTACTTAACAATTATAACAATTTTTTTTTTAATTTAAATAATATTTATGGTTATAATATAATGAAACGAATGAGGAGATTTTAGTACGTTGTGATGAATGTTATAGAACAATTTCAGGATCTCAAAATCCCGGGATTAAAAATCGTTCAATCCAGGGATCGGAATTGTCTAAAAAATATCCGGGTCCCTAGATTCGAAATCCCTGGATTGAAACCGCTAATATGTAGAAAATTGAAGACACGATTAATATTTAAAACCGTGACTGATACACAAAAACATCTCTATAAAAAAATATATATATATATATTTCCAATTCATTGATTAAAAAAATTGTTTTCTCCCTCTAGATAGTAAAAGTGTATATAGTACATCTATCTCATGTTCAAATAAAAATCGATTTTTTCTGATGTTATTGCTACATCAGTCATACTTATTACCTGTTAGTTTGAATTAAAGGAGTTATTTATCTGACCAAGTACTTTCTATTAGTCTCTAATAACTCATTGTCCACTTAAGTAACCAGCATTTGATATTATAATTCATGAAATAAAGTTGTCAACAGATGATATTACGTCTTGCGTGGGTGGCCAAAGAAAACCTTTTAGACTTTACGTTTGCTATTTATATATATAATTCGCATTAAAATTCTTCCTTCAAAACGAATTTTAAATTTTCAGAATTTTTTTTTAATCTTCGGTAGCAGTTATATTAGTATTTGCATTCGATTCGTTGAAATATTGTACTAACAAACAAGAAAGTAAATGTTGTGTCTTTATCCATTGTTTCTAACAGTATAACTATTGTTTTGAAAAGTACGCAGTTCTAGTGTCTCCATCTATTGTGACGAAAAAATATACCTTTTTTTAACTTTCCTATGCGATTTACATCCCCGGTGTGACATTTTAATGTAAATATCTCGGATTGAAAATAGTTTTTTAAAAATAGTAAACCTTATTTAAGATTACTTGAACGTGACAAAAAAAAAAAAAAAATACATCATCAGTTTTGAAATAAGAGTATGTGTGACGTCATAATGGTTTCGTGTTTTCTCGGTAGATGGCAGCGAATGAAATTCGACCTCCAGTCGGTGTTTTTATTTTTGAGATTTTTGTTTATTGTAAAAAAAATTATGGTTGAATTGACGGAATTGTTTTTTGTTTGTATCTTTAGTAATGTGTAAAAATAGAATTTTATTATTATTTCATACCTACAATAGTATATACAATACCTTATATATCATTTATTAAAAATATGATTCTTCTGGAGCTTGATATACATCCCAGTTCTGATTATAAATCTAGAAAAGAATTTTCTTTAGCAAATGAGTTGAGATAAATATGGAGTTTTCATAATAAAGTATTTGTCAGAGAATATAAACAGCATAAGGATTCATTTCTGAGTCTTTGTTAGTAGAAACATATGCAGAAAATCATTAAAAAGACACTATCAACACACCTACCTGAACATTCAGCATCTGTCCCAACATTGAGTATGAGGAAGTATCATTATTAAGTTAACGACGGTCTTTTATGTAGATTCTTAGGAAATTGCCGTTTATCAAGGTTTCCTCATCACCATAATAATAATAATAATAATAGGTTTTTCAAGCTAGAAAACGTCATCTCGGAAGCAGTAACACTTTCGAACGTTTCCATGGTTACTGGACATCGTCAGGAGGGGTGGGAGGAGCACACGACTGTTGCTGATTTTCCAGGTGAGAAGCGATGGAGAACGTTCGAATTGGTTGCGACAGGCACATATATTTGTCGAGAGAGTTCGAACGTATGATTGTTACTAGATATGATTGGTGTTAAAAGAGTATTAGCCGATCAGCAGTACGATCAAATCCGTGCCCTCCATGATCTCTTCGTCCGTCATGGCTACTACATCGGATATAATGGAGTAAGTAGATGCAGCATTACTTTAAAACTGCTTCATCAGCAAATTTCTTACGAATGCAATCTGTAAAACGGTTAGTAAATTATCATGTTATCATATGTTAACTGATTAAAAAAGTATTTACTTACATTAAAAATTGCCAAAATTTATAATTAAATTACGATGAATTTCTCCAGCAACGTTATATTGTACGCTCGTTTTCTCAAAGTTAGCTCGGTTCGAAACATAACTTCGATAAAAACTTTCGCAGTTACGCTATCCTCTCGAAATTGGATTTTTATCTCGAAGTCCATCATTTGCTTAGCTTCAGTTACGCAAGTGATGAATTTCGCGATAAAAAGGTTTATCAAAAATCCTTTTTTATATACACATTATAGCCTATATATACACACACATAACTTTTAATCGTAAATATTTTATTAGAATTGATACCCTAGATATATTGTGAATTCCACAGAGGCATTCAGTTGTCATAGTTTGATTTTGAATCGAAAATACGAAAAATAAAAATGATAGGTACGAAGAGTCAAAACGTGGTAAGTGATATATAGCTGTTTTATTCCTTAACATTCTCGAATTAACAAATATTGTATATTTTTTTAAGATACTAACGATATAAATGTATAATCCGGCATTTGTACATTGATAACGGGTTTCTTCGGCAGTAGATTTCATTTTAATCAAAATTATAAAACAGGCGATTAACACCTAGAACGAAAATTATTTCAGTTTATTCATATTGCAGTATGAAAATAATTATACTGTGCTTTAAGTTATGCATATTTTGACTTGTTTATACTTTACCTTGTAAAATAAATTTTAATATATATAATTTTCAACAATATAAATGGGGATGCGTTTTAATTTATGCGCATTTCAATTATGGAAATAGAAAGGTTTCAATTTATGCACATTTCAGTAATGAAAATGAACACGTTTCAGCCTGCCTATGTTTCAACAATAAAAATAGATTAGATCCAATTTATATACATTTTAAAAATAGAAATTGACATGTTTCAAAGTTATTCACATTTCACTAATAGAAATATGTTTCAAAGTATGCACATTTCAACAATGGATGTATTTATTTTTATGCACGTTTCAATAATGAAAAATGAACATGTTTCAGCTTTCCTGTGTTTCAACAATAAAAATAGATTAGATCCAATTTATGTAAATTTTAAAAATAGAAATTGACATGTTTCAAAGTTATGCACATTTCAACAATGGATGTATTTATTTTTATGCGCATTTCAATAATGGAAACGGACGGATATGTTTCAGCTTGCTTATGTTTCAACAATAAAAATAAATAAGATCCAATTTATGTATATTTTAATGATAGAAATGAGATGTTTTTAGTTATACTGTATTTCAACAATAAATATTTTTTAAATCCGTGTATATTTCAATAGCAAAAACACGCGTTTCCCCTTTTGCATATTTTAACAATTGAAATAGATATGTTTCGAATTTTGCGTGTTTCAAAAAATGAAAATTTACCTATAGGCATATATATATATATATATATCAACTTCAAAAATTTGTTAATGTAAAATCAAGTTTCTTATATGGAAAGTTTCGATGCCATTAAACAAAGAATAGATTAATCGTATCCACTTCACGCACTTTGTACATATGTGTCAGAGGAAAGAAATACTTCTTACTTTTTGTCAGTCAGTTTTGTGTTTGGAGATGGTCGCACAATTTTTATATTGTATTATTTTTTTACCTATATGCATTTAGGTTTGCAAATTCTAAACTAGATCAAAAGCACAATTACTCATAAATAACGATAAACAACAACAGAATATTTATTTTGTATACAAAAAATTATTCATTACGATTTTAACGAGTTACTTTTTCGTGTGATTCAGAATAAGTTATAGATTTTTTTTTTTTTTTCAGTTTTCAGTGCAGTTAACTAAAAATAACCAATCGCAAATTACTCTAGTTTCGTAGGATTTTTATCGAATGTAGTATTTATGGATTTCGTAACTCACCAAAAGAGATACGTGTATACCTTAACGTCATATGACGTCAGATTCTGTACATGTTACCAATTTGTGTAACTCGTATGATGGAAAAATATCGCATTAAAGTTTTTTATATCTGATATATTTTCTCGTAGGATAACAAGCTGGTTGGCAGCATGAAATCAAGGAGTCGATACAGAAGTAGATCATTATCCGCATCCTCAACTGACAGTTATAGTTCTGGTAAGTGTATCTCCGAACTATTTTGCCTTTTTTTTTAACCTTATACGTAATTTAGTAAGGAATTAGAGAATTAAAAGATATTTCTGTTGTATCTTATGAAATTTAATAAAGTTTAAAGAGTCGAAAACATTCGGCATTCTATCTGGTATACAGTATTTCAAATTTGGTCACGAGTTCTTATTGTTATTTTTGACTCAACTAACAAAAATTAACACGAATACCAATCGTTAAAATTAGTAACATAAAATTATTTAAGAATATTTTTTAGCAAAAATGTAAAATAGCGTAGAAAATTCGTTATCGATAAAATAAAAAAAAATGTTCAATAATTTAAATTATTTATTTTGATTTAATAAAGTCGTATGCTAATGTTTTCAAAGCGTGTCCATTTTTAAATGTAAGATTCGCGTGCTTAGATTTAAAATATCGTTTCTCGCAAAACTGTCACCATCTAGTGGCGAGACTACAAACTAAAATTAAATCTGACGTTTATCGGAAGATGGCAGCACTCATTTTTCTATATTATGTTTTTGTATTTTCACTCGATAGATGGCGCTTAGTATAGTAATCGAAATCTTTTACGATCACGTGCGAATATCTTTTCGCACGTGATCGTAAAAATTTTTTTTATCGTGATTTTTTTTTATAATAATCAAAAATCGAATTTACTTTATATAATTAGAAATCCCCTCATTATGCGGATGCTTCACATTTGCGCTGTTAGTTAATTATTCGTTTTTTCTAGATAATCACCCGTCGCAAAATCGATTTATCTAGCAAATTTCGGTAACTGTTCACTAAAGCAGTTCGAAGTTGTTTTTTTTAGAGATGTTAAGATATATAATATATCTGAAAAAAAAACGAGAAATAAGCCGTTGATTCGCTAATTAAAAAAAAAAGAGAAAATTAGTTGAGTTCGTAGCGCATATCTTAAGAATACATGAAAATTTGTGCAGCTGGCACAACTCTGCCTATATATAAAAAAATGCAACAAGATAAACAATCATTCTTTTAATGCTTGATAAATTTAAGTATATAAAGACTGGCAATATTTGTATTATTATTAAATATTAATATTCCTGCGTAAACATCTAGAATCCGTGCAAAAAAAAAAAAAAAAATACTGTAAATAAAAGCAGAGTTTTTATACTTCGCTCATCTTGTTTATCATTTACGGCATTCATTTATTTGAAATTTTCTCGAATTTCTGTTCAATGAAGATGATAAACAGAAGTTAGAATAGCAATAGTCGTATGAATGTAGTATTTATTGAATTATTCATTCTTCCTTCGAGGAATGACATTTAGATGCAAAATAAAAAAAAAAAAAAAACAGATTAAGTTAGTGAATGGCGTAGAGTTGGGATTTCGAAACGGTGTTTATCTTATAGAAAGGAACTCGAACTGTCTGAAAAGCACTGACATTCGATAAATAATCCTTTGATTTGATATAATTTAACGCCTTTTTTTAATGAATGTCATTATAAAATTACGTGTCAATCCAATTTGGAAGCGTCGTTCTCGCTAAGTCGCAAATAACTGGGAATTTTTATGCTTTGCTGATGCTGTAGCAACTTATTATCGGCACAAGCGAATTTAAATCTTAAAATCGCATTATGCGACGACACATCGCTGCTGCTCTTTTCGACTCGGTCGTCTTTTGACATTCTACTTCGAAGAGCAAAATAGAAACAGTTGCGTAATGTTACATTAGCGTGTTTGATATATTAAAAATTATTAGAATGGATGAATAATTTATCACTTCGATTTTTTTTTCTCTAATACAAAAATATCGCTGGTGTGGAAGTTGCATTACATAGAAATTATCTTTGTTAACACGATCGTTACATGTCAAGTAGAAAGAGCAACGAAGTGGTTAAAAGAACTTCTATTGATCGTATTGTTAATCGAATACCGGTCACTCTATTAATCAAACTTTAACCGAAATTGGTGCGAAATCGCACCAGAGATCTTTTCCTCCTCTTTTATATTTGAACAAAGTGTCGTTAACTATATAAATATAGGAGATACCAGAGAAATTTCTTTATTAGGAGGAGAGATCTTTCAGTTCGGTTTTTTTTATTTATTTCATAAACGGTTGAATCTACTCGTAACTTGGTTATTCGGCTGCTTGACGTCGATATAATGGACAGTTTGCCCGGTGGAAATGACAAGGACGAAAATGGTACTGACGCCTACCTTCTCGCTGACAATGGGAATAAATCTCTAGAGGACGGTTTATAACTAGAAGCCGATAAAAACGAAAGAAGCGAAGATGAAGAAAAAAGAAATACATCAGAAATAACCTCTTCAAGTAGGAAAAAAAAACATTAATAAAAAAGCCGATTCTGTTCGCTGAATTGAAACTTTATGATATTGGATACTGATGTCAAAATTGGTTTCATCATCACTTCTTTTCGAGAACTCGAACCGGGAGGGAAAAAAAGATTAATACATGTATAAATGGTAAACGCGGTTTCCAATTATAATATATGAATGGACGAAGAAAAAGTATTTGATGCTTGACTCGTTTTATCGATTAATAAAACCGGTGATTCTGAAGATTTGCAAACGTCGAATTTCCAGAATCTCTGGTTTATTAAAACAGTTCTGTGTGTAATCCAAAAGTAAATATGAAAGACAGCTGCGGTAGGCGCATATTCTGCTACCGAGAGAAAAGAATGAAAAGCTAAGAATGTTACATCTGTTATAGCGAAGTTTTGAACTTAAATTCTAATATTTTCCTGTAGCATGTTTAACAGTTTTGTATCTTTTTTTAAGTCTTACTTTCTATTAAAAAATCTTGAGTTATATTTTAAAAATTTAGATACTAAAAGTGTTTAATAGACTGGTAGGAGTTTTATAATTTAGTTACGCTAAAATCCGATAAAACAGATGTTTTTCGACAGATAATATATTACTTATTTTATTTACCTTCTGATCTCTAACACTGATAATGCTCTACAATGTTATCGCCATCATTGTTTAACAAGCTGTTAAATGCATCGGAGTAACATCGTATTTTTTTTTTTTTTTGTAAATCAAATTTTACTGTATATTTATGCAACTCATTTAAAATTATACAGAGGACGTATCTAAAAATAAATGCATGCTACGTTTTAAATGATTGTATAGAAAATACGTACAATATCTATTATTTAAAAATACACATGTTTCTGTTATCCTTCGCCAGTTTGGCCCGTAAGGAGTAAAACAGTTAAAACGTCAATTTGCTAAAAGTTTTAGAACTTGAGACAAAAGGAATTTTAAAAATAGAAACACAGAAGAGAAAACACCTGACTTCCTTATCATTTTCGTAATCCATTGTAGTCGAGTTAGACGTAACAACATTTAGGTTGAAGGTTAGATTTTGAGGCGGATATAAAACAATGCCAAACGATGCACTTCATAATAATTGCTGCACTAACCTATTTTATTATTTTTTTTAAAGTAGCATTAGAATGATTTATTATATAATGAACCATTCTGTAATATTGTTGTTGTTCTCTCATGGGAGAGAGAGAGAATGTGTGTGTGTATGTGTATGTGAAGCTCGATCGATTGTTTTTTTTTTTTATTGTATTTTTGTGTCTACTAGATGTGTTTTTTTAATAATAAATTTTATAGATTTAGAAAATACAGTAATTTTCCAAAGTGTTTTCGAGATTACTTGAATTAAAGAGTGGATATAATGTCAGCGACGACGCGAGTAGCAACTAGAATAGCTCATAAGCTCAGGAAATGTCTCGCTGTAGTAGTTTCCGCATAAAAAATTCTCGCAAAAAGTTTTTATATTTTTTTCCTCTCTATATGCGTTTAACAAATTTAGCAAAATAGGTCTTATTACGCGCGATTAAATTCTGCATTTCAAACTTTATGAGATTGATATTGGATAACGTAACACTTAATCTTGACTTTTCTACTTGCAAGATTTAAGTTTGGCATCGGTGACAGACTGACAGTTCTCTTTTTAAGAATTTAGATAGGTTAACTCGAGAAACTGTCTGTTAAATCCGATTTGGTTGACTTTATTACAGTCTACGAAAAAAAAACCCAACGTTTAAAGATTAAAAATAGAATCCAAAAATAAGAAAATTCGCAGTTTTTTTCCATTATTCTGCTGCGTATAAGGAACAGTTTTTTCTATCTTTATGCCCTTTTTTCTTAGGTAGTCATTAAATTCTTGATTATCGTATTCCTTCCCATTGTCACATCTGAATCTACTAATACTCTTCTGAAAATGTGATCAGCTGCAGCTACAAAATCTTTGAAACGAGTAAAAACTTCGTTTTATGTTTAAGTCCATATACCATTAAAAAGTGTGTATAGTCATCCAAAAAGGTTACAAAATAGCTGAACCCTTCTTTTGATAGTGGAGTAATAGGGCCACACACATCACTATGGACTAGTTCCAGTGGTCGTCTTGTTTTCCATCC